>CAMOHE010039254.1:5358-88819 GCA_946598075.1 Artocarpus hirsutus
ATTTAGTAAATAAATTCGAATTAGTGACTTGATTTGAATTAGTGTGATTTGAATTAAGATTTGAGTTATTGATTTAAATTGTTATTTAAATTGACGTTTGGATATGTATATAAGTTTTAATATGAGTATGGAATAAAATTAGAATTTATGTTTGAAAACGTAGTAAAAATAGTTTTTAATTTATTAATAAATCTAATAAAATTTTAATGTTAATGATCTTAAAAAATATGCAAAATAGATCTTGATTTATTCCTCTCTTCAATAGGAACACAGTGAAAAAAGAATCATCTCAATTGGATATCAAATAAAGAAGTTATGATTTTTTTTCCTCAAATAAAGGAGAGAGAATTTTAGTTTTTACTGTAGCAAAAATATACGAATATTAAAAGTTTAAGGGATGAGAACTCTAAAAACTTAGTTTCTTGATACTTAAATTATTCGAATTTTAGGGAAAATAAATATGTATCTAAAGGATTCTTGATATTCGAATCCAAATTTGAGTCCATTAAGTTCAAAAAATGCATGAAATAAATATACCCAGATACTACTCATGATTGCAATTATGGTATATATTTATAACAATCTCTCATTTACGTTATATGCAATACTTACCAATATTTCTCGATCTAGTCAGTAATCGTTTTCGGTGGCAGACTAATTAGTAGATGCATACGTCTGCATTCAAGGAAGGAAAGAATAAAAGGAAGACAACAAGCATGCCCAGTAAGGCTATTTCTTGGAAAGAGAGGAAACACCTTGCAGATAGAGAAGAAGAAGCTCTCAAACAAGATATAGAAGATCTCAATATATGGGTATTATAATTTTTCTCTTGTCAATTCTACAATATCGTTTTTATTTTGTTGTTTTATTATTATTTTTTTTTGGTGAATCATCTGGTATCCGGACTCACCACATAGAGACACGAACCCACATAAAGGGTCCCTCAACTCTAACGGGAATAAACCCGACTAATCCGAATTCGAGCCGGGTCGGACCTATACGGAGAAGTTCTCCCAACACTTGTTTTTCCATACACAAGACTCGAACTCGAGACCTTGCTTAAGGGGTATTATTTCTTTTTTTAAATATATGTTTTTAGTAGAATCTTTAAAAAATAATAATAATAAAGGACTAATGTCTCTGTGAAACTAAATTCTACCGCCTTCTTCTTCTTCTTCTCTTCTCCGTCTTCTTCTTCTTCTTCTTCTTCTTTTCTTTTTTTCTTTTTTGTTGTTTGTTGTTAACTTTTTCCTAGCTAACTCCAATCGTTTCCGTAATTTATAGAACCGACAATATAAATTATGAAATTGTTTTAACTATTTGAAAGGAATTTTCTGAAGAAGCAAAATGGGTTTCTTTCGAAAGAAAAATGGTAGAATATAACGCTTCACGTACTCGATATATATATATATATATATATATATGTATGTATGTATGTACGTATATATGTATATTTACTTAAATGTTTATTGGTATTTAGTTTATTCTGACTTTTCACGTCTATGATTCAATATTTACAGACCAACATGATAGATGGTATGAATGATCAGCAATTGAGGGGATACATAGAAAACAGACCTGAGGAGTTAAAGACGGTAAAGATTCAAAAGAGTAACGTTACGAGGCCAAAAGTAATCATTATATACGAATTAAATTACCATAATATTCATTATTAATGTTGGGACCTAATGTGATCATCGTATTCTTATATGATGGCTTTCAACAAAGAGAACATTGCTGATAATATATATATATATATATATATATATATATTAAAAAATGCAGATCCAAAGGATTGGTAAGCCTAAATCGTCAGCTTCAAACAGTGGAATTATGGCTTCAGTTTGGAAGTTTCACAAAGAAGATCGGGAAGAAGAGTTCAACGTTATCTCAGCTGATGTCGTTCCTTAGATTAGTTAAAAATAATGTCTTTGATTTGGATTTAATTCTATTGCCTGATATCGGCAATAATTATGTAATAATTCCTATTTTTTAGGGGATTTATGTAATCATTTCTTTTATTAAAAATGAGAAAACCCCTTATAAAAATTAATCAACTAATAAAAAAACTTTCGACCAAAGAGTGTGAAAAAAAAAAAAAAACCACTAACCATTAAGGACGAATTAAAAGAGGGAAAATAAAAAATATGAGAAATGCATAGTTCTCTACAACAACAACAACAACAGAGGCCTTTTTAACTCCGTTGAAAATTAGTTTGTATTCGTACCGACGCGATTTTGGCAATGACAAGATTAGTATGAGCGTGAAGACACCACAAGAAAAGTGCATAAACAACTCTAGGGCTGTGGCTGGCTTTTCATATTAGGGATGTCAGTTGGCATTGGCAGGTGAGGGCGCAAAGCATTCCTGCCTACAGTAATAACTGGCGCGCTTTTTACAAAGAAAGTCCCGACGTCAGATAATGACTCCAAAATTTGGAGCTTGAAAATTCATGTTTACTGCTTAAACGAAAAGAAAAAAAATTAAAATAATACCGACACAGCGTGGCATCGAGAATAGAAAATCCAAAACTAAAAAAATGTTTTTTTACCGATGCTAAGAGGCATCGGTGTGATCAGAAAATAAAAAAATAGCAAAATTTATCGACGCCAAACAGAAACCCTACAACCAAAATTTCCCCTCTTCACTTTGTCTTCTTCCTTTCTAACCGTTGATAAGTTCTCTTCCCCCTTCTTTTCTTCTTCTTCATCAATGTTTTAGGCTTTTAATCTTTCGTAAAAAAATCTGAAGGATACGTTTTATTTTTTTCCTTATTTCTATCTACGACTTTTTAATCTTATATATATGGGTTTTTCTTGAAAACCCATAAATATATGGGTTTTTATCTACGACTTTTTCTTCATTTTTTTTATCCAGTCGTTGAAAACCGCCGTTGTCAGCTTCCATTTGGTCGCTGTTCGTCGACCACCGCACGGTTGTTGTATGTTTCCGCTTTCTGCCACCTGACGCCACCTGCCACCACCACTCCAAGAGATAAGTAATTTCTTAAAAACTTTTTGGTGATCTACTTTTTCTAAATCAATTACTTTAGTTTCCCAAATCAGAAAACAATGCTAGGCTTTAAAAAAAAAAAAAAAAAAAAACTAGTTTTGGCCTTTCAAAAAAAAAAAAATGCTAGGCTTGGAAACTTAAGATCAGAAAACAACATGTATTATTTTTTTGTTTTCTATTAGTTTCCACGAAAAAAATACTTGTTTTCTTAGTTTTTTTGTTAGTGTTTTATGTTTGTTTCCGCAATATGTATATTTCGTCTTTAAATATGATTGGTTTGAAAACTTATTTTTGTGTTTGTAGATATATAATATATAAAGTTTGGGTTTTGACTTTTGTTTCATTTTTGTTTTGTTTGGGTCTTTTTTAAATTTTGATGGTTGGTTTTTGTTTGATTTGTTTTGATGATTAGTTGGGCTATGGACAAAATTATATAATATGTTTGCTGTTTACTTTCTTCAAGAATATGCGAGGATGATAAATAAAGTTGGTGTTTGAGAGAAATAGTGACAGGAGAAATTTTTTAGATTTTTGTAGTTTGATGATAATTTGGTGGATGATAAATATATTTCTTAAAACTTGATAAATACATTTTTTGATGTATTGTTTAGGTGTAGAAAAATATTTTTAGGAAACATTTTGCTTTTTCGTGTTATTTACTCAAGTGTAATTAAATTTAATAATAAATAATTAATTTTTTATAGTAAGTGATTAATGCATAAAAATAGGAAAAAATATTATTGATTTTCATAAAAGTGAGTACGTAGCAATTACTCCAAATAGTTATAATAGGATTACTTAGTAATTAATAAGTTAAGATGGTGCATTGAATAATAATTTACTCCAAATAGTTATAATATGATTAATTAGTTATAATCTTATCAATTAAATTACTAATTGTATAACGAAAAGATAAGGAGTTTTGATGTAAATTAACTAAGGTTTTAAAGCAAATATTAGATAAAGATGTTGTAAAAGGTTTTGATATAATTAAATAAGTGAATAATATACAGGTTTAAATCAAATAGTTAAAAAAATAAAAAAGTGAATAAAAGTTTAAAGACTACATGTAAAATTATAAAAGAATAAGAGTTTTTGAAAATTTAAAAAGATGTATAATTTTTTGATTAAAAATAACTGTTACAATAAGAATTAGCAAAAGAGGGTGTAAAAAACTTCGATAAAATTGGACAACTCTTAGTAACATTAAAAGGGTGTTTGAGAAGATAGTGAGAACCGTTGGTTAGAACTATTTTTACTGTAGCAGGTAAGAGCTTATACTGTAGCGATTTTTTTATTTTTTTTGTTACTACAGTTTGTAAAGCTTTACACTGTTTATAACTGAAAAAGTAATGTGAATTACTTTTATCAAATACAAGGTAAATTTACCCCTACAAATGTTACAGATCATGGTACCTGAAAATTGCTTTTGACCCTTGGGGTAGTGAAAAACAAATAGTAAGTCACAAAATTTTCACTAAGTCATTTATTCACATAATTTGTTAACTACAATATTCTTTTTACTCAATAATTTGTTCTCTTTTCAAGAAATATAAAAGACAAATTCAAGAAATCGCAAGGTAAGACATAACTATAACATCATGCATGGGTCAAAATCATACTCTATACACCGTTCTGGATTGGTAGGTAAAATTTTTCCCACTATAACTTTAAAATTAGAGGTTGATTCCACCACTAATGATTTCTCAAATGGCATAGCATTTCATCAACAAATGTACTCTGATAAAGTTACAGGCCAATGGTATAACCCCACGCAAAGATGGAGTATGTAAGTTATTCAATTTAGTAAACTATTTTGTGATTTCAAAATTAAAACAAGTTCTATGTACATTTCTTCTAACTATAATACTTTTCTATCAAAATCAAATGGTGGCACTTCGCGAGGCGCAATCTATCCAATCTTCTAGTGTAAAATCAAGTCAGCAACGCCCTCTATTTAAAGAGGAGAGGAGATTATTCAGCAAGTTCGCAAGTCTCGCCTTGGATATATATCAAAGGAAGGGGGAAAGTACTGAAAGGATTTGTCAGTTCTGGTGGTACACAAAATGAAAATGCTGAAGTACAAGAGCTAAGGAATATGCTTGATACACAAACAACATTCATCTACTACCAAAATTTTCAGTTAAACATGACATTTCATGGATGATTTGCTTCATTTGATCTGACTACTTTTCCTCAACAATATATACATCATCGCCACCACAATGCCCCAATCCAGCAATGCAACAATATCCTATCTCATCAGTGCAACAACTATGTCTGCCTCAATATCAATACAATTCTTAACCCCTAGAGCAAGAGCCTCCGTGAGATGATCCTTCGCCACCGAGAGACCCTCACTATTACACATATTAGAGACATTATCTATCCATGTTTATGCATGATTAGACATATTTCAGAGATTATTTATGTTTATGTGTTCTAGACTTATGTATTTTAAACTTAGTTTGCTTTTTATTTGTGGTTGTCTAAACTAGAAATTTATATTATAACATGTTATTCTTATTATTTTGATTAATTTCAATATTATTTATGTAGTTTTTAGTTTTAATTCAGCCTTAAATTATTGAATTTAAATAATATATTATAATTAATACTATTACAAATTAATAGGCAGTTATTAAAAAAAAGTAAAACAATGACATTATCAATGCCTGAAGGCGTCGGTATGATTAAAAATTTGTTTAAAAAATCAAAATGATTTTTTTACAAACAAAAAAGTTACTAACGCGATCAAACGTCAGTATTCTAAATACACATCTGATAAAGGGAGACGCTTGATCCTATCAAGGATTAAAAATTAACATTTCTACTGATATTTTTATATTTTCTAAGTACTAATATAGAAACAGAGGTGTCGTATTTGTTTCGCATAATATCTAGAAACTTTCATGGAAATCTCCACAAATATTGATAATTTGAAGGAAATATTTATTTCTGTGAAAACTATAGTGTAAAATTACAAACTATTTGAAAATTTTATAAAAATTTCCATGGAAATATCGACAAAAATTTGACAAAATATCCAAACTTTATACATAATTTTTTATATTACTTTAAAATATAACATTCAAGTTATTTGTATTCACTATTTTTATATAGTCTTTCATAAGTTGACTTTTCGATGCTATAAATCCAATTTTTAATTTATTTTGTACACTAGGACATGTAATTCAAAATATCAACTCTAATCTTAGAATTACTAGCAATCACAATAAACCTCTAATTTGTTTTGATAGCAACCTCTACGGCTTTTTTCATTTTATTTCTTCTTTCTCTATAACTTATTAGCTTTATTCTTCTACCTAGAAGCTTCTAGAACCTCCTGAAAGCTCTTTTTGGTAGTGATGAAAGCTCTTTTTGATAGTGACGAAACGAGAAATTTTGTTTAGGGGCTTGAGTTGAATGAAAGTTTTAGACTTGTATAATGAAGGCCGAAAAATATCTTCTTTTATCTTGCATTCCTATTAATCTACAATTCTTTTTATGTTTTCTCTTCAAATATATAAAATTTAGTGCTATGACATTTTTATTTGGGTTTTCTATTTAAAATCATAACGGATGCAAGCAAAAGAAAAAAAAAAAAAGAAACAATAAAGTATAATCAAAAGAAAAAATGATGAGTTTTGAAACTTTTAAAACATTTGTGTAAAATTTAGAATTATAAAAAATTAATGGGGGAAAAATAAGAAAAGTGCACAAAAAAATAAAAAAACTTTAGAAAATATATGACGGGGCTACTTTAGTTAAGGTAATTGTTTGAAGTTATAAAAAATTAGGGGGATTGAATGAGAAAAAGTGGGAGACAAAACCATAAATTTGAAAAATATACCATGGGCCCCTTGGGTCAAAAGGGGCTTTCCCTTCGTTGCTACTTTTTGGTATTGATATATCTTTCTCTTGTATAAATGGTAGATATAAAGGTACATGTGTTAGTTGACTTTTAACTAATTTATTCAATTTAGGTTCATATAATTATCATTTATTATATTATAGTTACTTTTTATCATTTATATTCATCACATACTTAGTAATTTGGTTGAAAAGTTAATTAAAACTATATATTATTAACAATTTAAGAGTTTCTTAAAGTCTTATTTAAAAATAAAGTGGTTTAAGATGACTTTTCAAATTATATACTAATTTTCACCAATATCGATATTTTCAAAAATTTTAAATATCGATATTTTTATCGATATCAATGTTTTCATCGATATCGATATTAATAAATAGGCCAAGATGCAAACACAACCATGAAACATTTATTACATGGGTAACATGACAGGAAAAAAAAAACGTTTATTAGAAGAACCATAATGAGTAGACAAAAAAAAATACTTATGACATGATAGGGCTGAACTAACAAAAATAATAGAAAATCAAATTTTTATTTGAAATTTAAAGAGGGAAAAAGCCAAATAGCAAATTTGGACAAAGAGTTTGAAAATTAAGTCAATACACTTTCAAAATATGTAATAAATAGCATATTACAAGAAATTGAGATTTATCTCATGAAAAATTAAGAATAAAACTCTCAAAATACCCTTACCTATTTCTTTTCCTTACCTCCCCCTCTCCTCTTCGCTCATCGACGACAGTCAAAAAATACATTATTTCCTTTTAAATACAATATTTCCCAATACATACAAAAATTTACTAGTAACGTCACCAGCGATTGAGAAATATAGTATTTATATGAAAAATGTTGTATTACCATGTAAAGACAAAAATTTACTAATGATGCCATCGGACCACCGGCGTCAGAGAAATACAATGTTTCGTAGTAAATACCAAATTTTTTTGGTGAAGTCACTAGACTATTGATGGCCAAAAAATACAATATTTACATAAAAATACCTTATTTTTATGTCAATACAAAAATCAACCGACAGCATCATCAGACCACCAATAGCTGAGAAATATAATATTTATAAGAAAATATTATATTTTCATATAAATACACCAATTTATTGGCAACATCACTAACACCAATGCCATCACCAGCAACCAAGAAATACTTTATTTTTAGGTTAGTACAATATTTCGTTAGAACTACAATATTTTATAATAAATACAAAATTTAGCAACAATATTGTCGATAGTAAAAAAATATTGTATTTATATGAAAATACCAATTTGTGGTAAATACAAACAGTCATTGGTGTTGTCGGTGGATATCATTGGGGGCATAGGCACGGCGACCGATAAATACTATATTTCCCAATTATTATTATACTAACCAAGAAATACACATAAGTTAATACAATCCAACAAAACAAAAACACACAAAAACTCTAAGGAAAAGAAGAAAAAGAAAAACTCTCCACACAAAATCTGTTTCAAATATTTTAAAAAAAAACTTGTTTCACATATGAAAAAATAAGAAATTTGCTTCAAGAAAAGAGGACCTATTATCTGAGGTTTAATAGAACAGCGACAATGCCCGCTCTAGAAATGACAAAAAATGGTGACCACGAATGACAATTTTCAATTGCAGATTTGGCAACATTTGAGGAGGAGATCAACGTCGAAAAAACCGAAGAAGATGACAAGTCAAGTTCACCAAGGAAAACCAAAGATTGTTGCAAAGCCTCCCAACACTGATGCTAGTGATGCTGCTCCTAAGGTCGTGATTGCTCTCTTAAGATTCACCTACATTGGAGGTCCATTAGATATCGTTTGTCATCGCCATTCTAGATTTGGTCACACTGGAAGTGAATGACTGAGCAAAGATGACAACAAGAAAGTAAGTTGATGAAGTTGATCAGATGGAGATGCGGAGACAAAAGAAGAAACCATGACAGCATTATAATGTCTAGGTGTTAAAAGGAGAAGAAAGAGAAAGGAAAAGGAGGAATAAAGAGAGTGAGTTGTACTTATGGAAGCCTATTGCCGTTGAAGATGACATCCCTTAACTGATGACCTTCTACGACTTCTGACTCTAGGCATGGTAGCAACGACGATCTAGAATTAAAAGAAGGAGAGACAAGAGAGAGAAAGGGTAGTGGAGAGAGAAAGAGAGAAAAAAAAAAAGAAAGGTTATTAATACCAATGGTCTTTAAAAGTTGAAGTCTCTTCTATAAACCACTTTGCCCCTTGAACTTTTAAAATTTCTCACTTTGCCTGCTAAACTTTAAAAATCACAACTTTGTAATCTGAACTTTCAAAACTCTTCACTTTGCCCCCTGAACCTTTTTTCCCCCTCAAATAGACAGAATTAAGCCTACGTGATTCACGTATGAGTTGCATATAAGGAAAGAAACTGAGATTTTATCACTTCTAAGTTTTGCTTTACGTTTACACTCTCACTTAGGACGTCTTCTTATTATTTTCTCTATATGAACTCCCATTTAGGAAAGGATTTGTATGTACATTTTTTTTCATCTTTAATGTGCAACTCTAATTTAATAAGTCTATGTTGTTCGTCTATATATCCTTACCTTTAATATATAACTCATATTTTTTATTATTCAAATTCAGATTTTGCCGAATAATAAGTCATATTAAATGTTAATAACATAAAAAAAAAAAACAAATGTGTATTATTAGGTGTACTTTTGTGTTTTTGGTTGCTCTTAAATAGTGATGTGTTTGCAAATACTATTTACTTCACTTTTACTAAACTTGTGACATTATTTGCTAATCAACTAATAAAAATTTACTATTTGCTACAATTTCTCAAATTTAAAACTAACATTAATTCACTACTAACAAAGTTAAGTTCTGAACTAAACACTTGATAAAGTTTTCCTCTAGCGCTCTTATGAGTCATGAGTGTATGTTTTCCTCTCCTTGTGGTTGAGCGTAATCTTATAGTGTGTGAATTGAGATCTTGTAAGGATTAAACTGGTGTTGGTTTCTCAATGGACGAAGTTGTCAACAAATGGAAGATGTTCTCAATCACGGAAGAGGAAGATGAAGTTAAAGTTATGGGGGTAGACGATGACGTTGGTTCACTATCAAAGAGTCGTATCCGATTCTGCTTAGTTCGAAAACTATTGACTAGGAGATTCTTTCACAAACGAGCGTTCCAAGATACAATATCTCGACTATAGCATATGGAAGATGGATTGGAGATTACAGAAATGGTGAATGAGTGTGATAACCATAATTCCATTGAGGCAAAGAGTGCTAAGAGAGGTGGGTTATGCAATCGCACATCACTCAGGAATAGACATAGGTAGTGGTTCATAGGTAATGATACAATCTCCCAATGGTATGAGGCCTTTTGGAGAGAAGCCCAATAGCAAAACCGTGAGGGCTTGGCCTAAAGCAGACAATATTATATCAAGCGGAGGTGCGGGTTATTACAGATGATATCAGAGATTTGACCTAACTGAAAGTGTGACCCACGAGGACTTAGGCCCCCAAAGGTAGGGTGATTGTGACAACCATAATTCCCATGAGGTGAAGAGGGCCAAGAAATGGTAGGTTGTGCAATCCCATATCGTCTAGGAATGGACATGTGTAGTGGTCATAAGTAATGACACCACCTCCCGATGGTATGAGGCCTTTTAGGATGAAGCCTAAGAGCAAAACCGTGAGAGTTTAGGTTCAAAGTGGACAATATCATACCAAACAAAGATGCGGGTCGTTACAATGAGGTCTTCATGTTCTCATTTTCGAGTGAAAAAGGGAGATCAAGGATTTTAAAAATACAGCCTTGGATGTTTGATAAGTCTTTGCTGGTACTCAAAGACCTTGATGATCCAAGGAACCCCATTATTGGAGATTTCAGCAATACTCAATTCTAGGTTCAAGTACACAACCTTCCCCCAAAAGGAATGTTTGGAGAAATTAGTAAACTGATCGGGGATTTCATTGGGACTTGTGTCACGGTTATTAAAGATCGGAATGGGAGATGCCCAAGAAAGCATATGTGAATCAAGGTCTTGCTTGATGTGAAGAAATCGTTACAACATGGAATCAAAATTTGGCTGGGTAACAAAGAAAAAGTTGTTTGGGGAGACATTCAGTATGAGCATATGCCGGATTTTTGTTATGTTTGTGGAAGATTAGGCCATGGTATTCGAGAGTGTAGCACTGGTGAGGCTAGGTCATGTATGGATAACAATGAATTTCTATACGATGCTTGGCTTCAAGCCCATAATCTTGATAATGCGATATGAAATTATTCGGCTAGAAGAGAAGCTAACAGGGTAATGGGCATTCTAGATGGTGCTTATCTAAAGCACCAAGTCCTTTTGGACATCAGAGGAAGAACCTAGAATTATCACCAGCAACGGCTGATGGCAAGGGGACTTTTTTGAGGAATTATTCATGGGAGAATGTTAAGGCGGATTTCTTGGTGGAAAATCACGGAGGTAGGACTCAAACAAGGCTTAACATAAAGGATTGTGTAATCAATGAAGGTGGGATCATTTTGAAGCCAAATTTGAACCTAAATTTGACAGGCCATGATAGGCTGGTGTGGAAATTAATAGCCTAAAACAAATTGGCCAAAAGAAACAAAGAATGGGCCCATGGATCAATCACATGTAGTGGTTGTTTCTGCTGAGGAGTAAAAGCTAGAACACAATGTTGTCCTCTCACCCTCTTTAAGGGAGGAGGAAAAAACTACTGCTCATCTCTTCCAAGAGCCTTTTACTTTCACAGCAAGGAGTGAAGAGAAACTAAAACGAAATTTTACTAAGAGGTCAGCGAATGCCAAGAAGGACACTCTTGAGAATGCTAACAAAATCTTTGGGACTGCCTCAAAAAGAAAAAAGAGCGAAGAACTCACCAGAGACGACCGCAAAATAAAGGTACGTCAGGTTTTTGAGAATTTGTCTAATGTTTTGGATAGGGATGCTGCAATGGCTACGGTTCAGCCCGGCTGAGCCCAATGAGTTTGATAAGTTGAAATGCTCGAGGAATCAAGGGGGCCTCGAGCATTCAAAAGGATGCGGAAGGCAATCCGCAGAATGTCCCCTCATGTGGTTTTTTTGCTAGAAACCAAAATTAGCGGTAGAAAAGCTAAATCAATAGCGAGAAGATTGGGGTTTCCAAATTGTTGTTTTATTGTTGATGTTGTAGAGACTAAGGAAGGACATATGTTGTTATGGAAAGAAAAGATTCAAGTGGTGATTAAGAATTTCTCAATGAGCCATATCGACGCTTTTGTTGTTCATAAGCATGGAAAGAGGTGGAGGTTCTCCGGAATCCACGGATAACCTAACAGAGGTGAGTGGAAGCATACTTAGGAGCTTATGAGGAGTCTCAAAACACTCTTAGATTTGCTAGGGTGTGTGCTGGTGACTTTAACAAAATTCTGTGCTTCTCGAAGAAGAAAGGTGGAAATGAGCGTAGTTTGGGGTCTATGTCAGCTTTCAAAGACACCTTATCTAAGTGCGAACTGTTTGACATAGGTTTCAGTGGCCCAATGCTCACGTGGAATAATAGAAGAGTAGATGTGCAGAATGTCCAAGAAAGGCTCAACAGGTTTTTGACCAACGAAAGTCCGCATTTGGAATTTTGGGGGTTTGACCATAAAGTTCTTTTGTTGGAATTACTCCCTTGTATGTCCACAAAACGAGGAAGAGGAGATGTTCGTTTCATATATGAACCTTAGTGGATTAAAGAGAATGAGTGTAAAGAATTGATCAAGGATTGTTGGCAATGCCATTTCTATGATGGATCTATTAAAAGGATCTATAGAGGATTGGAAAGGTATGCTGACGACCTCAAAAGGTGGAGTACTGTCAAGTTTGGTGGTATATCCAAGAAAATTCAAAAATGTTCAAAAAGTGGAACAACTCTACTTGGAGGACCTCTTAGCGGATAAATGGAAGAAGATTAGAGTTTTGAGGGAAGAACTTGATCGTATCCTTACAGTAGAAGAATATTATTATTGGTAGCAAAGATGTCCGGCCGATTGGCTAGGGGTGTTGACAGGAATACAAAAGTTTTCAATATGAAAGCATCTTAAAGAAAGGACAAAAATGAAATTAAGGGGCTAGAAGATAATGGGGGCGTATGGAAGAACACAGACGATGATATCACACGAATTATAGAGGATTAAATTGGTGGTATCTTCTCTTCTAATGGGAATTCTAGGGAGAATATTTCTCGGGTGACCGACTTGGTAGAACTCGTTGTTGTTGTAAATATGAGACTTTTTTGGACACTAAGTTTACTGCTGATGAAGTCAAGAATGCTCTGTTCGATATGGGGAGTAATAAAGCGCTGGGGCTACATGGGTTTCATGCTGCTTTTTTTCAACAAAACTGGAGTATAGTTGGAACAGACGTGACTAGAGCTTGTCTTCGGGTCCCTAGTCATAGTGGGTCTATAGCTGGATGGAACCACACTTATGTGTGTCTAATCCCCAAAATAAAGGCACCCCAAAAAAATTACTGAGTTTAGACCTATTAGTTTATGCAATGTAGTCTACAAAATAGTTACAAAAACAGTCGCTAATAGGCTTGAGCATGTGCTTGGAAAATTGATTTCCGAATCTCAAAGTGCCTTAGTCCTAGGAAGATCCATTACGACAATGTCATAATCGCTTTTGTGCTTATGCACGGCCTTAAGTGAAAAAATATTGGAAAATTGGGCTGGTTGGTGTTGAAGCTAGATATGAGTTAGGCCTACGACCGTGTAGAATGGGCTTTCCTAAAGCAAACAATGGGATGGATGGGCTCCTCAAGTAAGTGGATTTCTGGGGTCATGACCTGTATCTCATTTGCAAAATTTTCGTTTCTAGTGAATGGTGCTCAAGTTGAAGAGGTGAAAGCTCAACAAGGACTTTGCCAAGGTTGCCCTTTATCACCTTATCTGCTCCTGATTTGTGCTGAGGGACTTTCAACTCCTATCAAAAATGCTTAAGAGTTGGGGAGATGACAGGCTTTTCCATGCTCTTGGAATGGCCTCAGGATCAGCTATTTGTTTTTTGCAGACGATAGTATTGTATTCTGCAAGGTGAAAGAGGAGGAATGTATAAAGATTAAAGAAGTGCTGGCTTGGTATGAAAATATGTCGGCTCAAAGCATCAATTTTGCATAGTCTACCATAGCATTCAGCCTGAATAATCCACGAAGGGACAAGGATATGCTAATGACAATATGGGGTCTTGGAGCAGCGCACCCTCCTGATTGCTATCTGGGGTTACCAACGTTAGTGGGATGCAATAAGAAACAAACATTTCGAATCATAAAGGAAAGAGTGGGAAAAAAGTTGCAGTCATGGAAAGGGAGGCTCTTTTCGCAAGGAGGAAAGAAAGTACTAATCAAAGCTATGGCACTACTATCCCAACATACACAATGAGTGTGTTCTAGCTAGTAAGTTGTGTATTGAATTCCATAGTTTAATAGCTCAGTTCTAGTGGGGGGAGATTATTTGAAACGGAATTTACACTGGTGGTCTTGGAAAAAACTATGTCAATCTAAGTTGGACGGAGGCTTGGGATTTAGAGGCCTAGAAAGTTTCAATCAAGCTATGCTAGCTAAACAAGGGTGGAGACATACTCGATCCAAATTCACTGGTCGGACAAGTTCTTAAAGCCTGTCATTTCCCTTCTAATACTTTTTTGCAGGCTCAACTGGGGTGTAATCCTTCCTACATATGGAGGAGCTTGTTGTGGGGCCTGGAGCTACTACAAACTAGAATTCGGTGGCAAGTGGGGAACGGAACCTCAATCAGAATTTTTGAAGACCCAATGGATTCCAAGACCACATTTGTTCAAGCCTATCATACCTCCTAAAGATCATAACCGACCTTTGTAAGTGTCTGAACTATTACTACTGGAGGAAAATGTTGTTATGGGTGGAACTTGGAGTTGTTAAAAGAGAATTTAAGTATGGATGTAGATGCAATCAGAAGTCTCCCACTAGGAATGTTTCAAAGGGAGGATAGAAAAGAATGGCGTTTTGATGCGAAATATACCATGACATCTGGATATTTTCAAGCATTGCAGCCCCGATAAGAGGTTACCTCCTTGAATCGAAGCACTGAAGTAAAATGGTGGAAATTTCTATGGTACTTAAAAATCCCTCAAAAAGTCAAGATCTTCATATGGAGGGCCTTCCACAACATTCTGCCCCCTTCGTCTAATCTGACAATACTAGGTGTCAACTGCTTAAGGGGGTGCCGAAGATGCCTAGATGGGAAAGAATCCAACTTTCATGCACTAATGTCATGTGATGCAGCAAGAAGAATATGGTGTAGGAGTATCTTTTGGGTTACATTGCTGAAGCTCAGAGATGGCAACATAGATATACTGTTGCTATCCTTGTCAAGAACATAGATATACTGTTGCTATCCTTGTCAAGAATGATGAAAAAGGAGGATTTTGACTGTTTTGTGTTGTACTCTGGTTTGTTTGGAAGGACAAGAAAGAATTTACTCTTGAAGAGAGAATCAAAGAGGCGGAAGATAATACTAAGAGCGGCAAGTGCATGGTTGATGGGGTTTCAGTCCTACCAAAACAAACTCCAAAAAGCTGATAAGATGGAAAACCAGAGATCAAGGATATGGAAAGCTCCACCGCCATGCTTTCTTAAGCTCAATGTAGACGCCTCTGTTTTTCTAGGAAAAGACAGAATTGTGTAGGTGGTCTGATTCGTGACTTCTTGGGAGAAGTTTTGGGGGCATTCTCAAAACAAGTTGATGGAAGTTTCTCTCCTATGATCGCCGAATGTCTAGCAATTAGAGAAGGGCTCCTTTTTTCAAAGGAAAGTGGACTTCGGGTGTCTCTAGCAGAGAGTGATGCAAGTGATGCAGTGAGTGCAGTTAATGATTGAAACTATTTACCTGCAGAAGATCCAATCATTAAGGATGTTCAAATCCTAACGATAGAAGCTGGCGGTGGTCCTTATAGTGCTATTTCTCGAGAAAGCAATAGAGCTGCCCATGTATCGGCACAATTAGCTTTCTCCTATAGCGGAGATATGGTTTGGCTTAAAGAATTTCCAAGTTGTATTAATGAATGTATTACAGCCAACTTGGCAGGCTTAAGTTAATGAAAGTTCATTCCATCTTCAAAAAAAATTTCACTACTAGTCATCGATAACAAGAACATAAAATTATCCAAATGTCAATAGTTAAAAAATGCAAAAAAAAAAAAAAAAAAATCTATACACAAAGCATATAAATGATAATACCATATGGGCCATAAATGAACGGGTTTGTATCCTATTGTCCTAGCACATTAATGGCTCGTACAATTAAACAAAAAAATTGTTAAACAAGGAGAGAATGGTGTTTATTTTTGTATTATTCATGTCAACCCATTAATAAATTAAATAATAAACATTTGTATTATTCTCGTACCGTATCACCGTGTAGTGTCTGAAATTACCAGCCCTAAGTTACTAACTTCTACTTGATTTTTTAACGGTAGTTCTGACCTACCACCTAATGCGTGTAGTTAGAGATGTTGCCAGGAATTCTTTTATTGTAAGGAAAACTCTTATCTCTTGTTTCAAATCTCTCGAAAATTTAATGTTTGTTTAAATTTTTTGTTAAAACCTATGAAACTATCATGTCCAGGAGCCGGGGTTGGTGACATGGTAATTTAGTTAAATTAATTAATTAAGTTTATTTCAAAACACCAAATTATGTTAAAACCAAATAAAATAAACTATAGAGTTTAAATCAGAATAAATTAAAACAAAAAATAAAATACTAATTACATAACATCCTACTAAATTTACAATTTAATTAAAACAAAGAGTGGGACAGTATCAACAAAACAGTATAACAATACACATTACAATTGAGGACCTGAATATCAAAACTAATAGGATGCACTAACCGGTGAAGAGTTCGAGTGTATAACCGCACATTCTAACAAGATAGTCGTAAGCATAATCATTAGCCATTTCTATTGACTTAGCATGTTGTACCATACCACACTGGGGAGGAAATTAAAATAAAATAGACAAAACGTAAAACTATGAGCATAAGGTTCAATAGGATTATCCTTTCAAAATTTCAATGATTAACCATTTAATAAAACATAATAAAATGCATAGCTTGAAAACGAGCTTACCAAATAAACAAATATGATTTATCACAAATGATAAAATAAAATAAATACTTACTTTAAAGCACCTGTATAATACCATCAAAGTGGCCGTACAGGTTTTCAGGCTATGCTCCCTAGAACACCACCCACTACACAACCTGAACTCTGAAGGCTCTATAAATAAAATACAACTATCCTACAGACGCACGTACCAGATAGTGTTTGAAAACTCATTCGAAACAAAAAAGCTCAGTCAATACAAGAACCGATGTTCTATTTTATCTTTCACGATCATTTGAAAGTATATTTGAAATCTCATTCAAGACAAAGAATCTCAATGAATACAAGAACCAAGGCACTTTAAACAATTTAAAATCAAATAATATAATACCACGTACTTTCAAATAACCTTAAAATATAATATAAACAATTCTTAAAAGTATCTAAGAATAGTTCTTGGCCAAAACAACATTAAAACGCGGCTACCTATGAGAGGGGGTAGAAAATCCTACCTCACTTACAGCAAATCGATTTAAACCAGTGCTGACCCAATATATGCTCCACTACATTCGAGCACCTTTAACACCATTTTAAAGTTAGATGGTATTCTAATTTAGAAGGAAAAATACATTTCCGACATTAATCATGTGATTTGGTCTCTTAGTGTGCCGTTTTAGATATAAACACAAAAATGTGGAATAAATTGTAGAGTCCAAGATGCATGTTAAAAATGAGTTTTAAGAGCATTCTGGTTTTATAATAAAAAATAATTAAAAAAAGGGCATTATTCTGGTCATCAATCAATTTAAAATAAGGTTTAAAATGACACGGTTTGAAAAGAATCAAAATTGCACAAAATATGAAATTGCAAAGATTCCAGCCCGTCAGAACACATGGCAAACCACATATGCACCAGCCCAGACGAGCATGCCAATGCAAGGCCACCGGCCTACCGGACTGGCCCATCAGTTGGCCAGCTCCTGAGACCAGCCTAAAAGAGAACTAAGTTTTCCCCGTTCTCTCCTCCGGGACCCAATCGCGTCCAACTTGATCCAAACCTGTTTTTCCAATCACAAAGCATACAAAACATGCAGAAATCATGGAAACACATCAAATGACGGATCCAAACCATTATTCTTAAATTTAAACACCAAAAATCATAGTCTCATGCTAGAATTAGAACGTTATAAAAATCGAACCTTGCATGTTTCTAATCTGAATCTGGAAACATTAATTGCATGAATTTATATTGTAAAACGAACACATTCACGGACTAAAACAAGCTCAGATTACAGTTTCTTAAATTCATTAAACTATAACATCAACAAGACCATATTCCCACACTCCAACTCTTATATGCACAAAACCCTCAAAATTCAACATGCATACCACAATTTTTTTTTTCCACAAAACTCAGATTAACATCAAGGATAAAGAGGAGAATCATAGTTGGAGATTTGGATCAAAAGGGTAAGGAGAAATTTCAGATTTAAGTTTCAAGGAACCAACCTCTAATTTTTTGAAAACAAGAAGGCTAGGGCTTCTATCCTTGAATCCTTGCTATGAGTGAATTCCAAGGTCAAAGAGGTTTCTAGTCTTTTGCGTGTTTAGAAGCTTAGAATTTCAGATAGTGTGAGAGTGAGGGAGAGTGGTGAGAATGAGAGGGTCGGTGAGAGTTTGGGGAGGATGAAACCTAAAACCCACGTGAAAGGGCATTTAAAGGGAGACAACCAATGCCAACTTTGCAGGCAAAATTTGAAAATAGGGTCAAACAAAATTTGAAATTAGAGACATGATCTTCTTTTTTTTTTTTTTTTTTTTTTACCAAAAAATACACTTTTTTGAGCAGATAAGCTGTTTTAATTTTTTTTAAAAAAGATAAGAAAAATAACTGTAGTAAGGTAAGAAACTTCAACAGGATGAAAAAAAAAACTAGAACCATTTTGATGCCCAAAAAACCTTTTTTTTTGTGCCAAAACTGACAAAAAAAGAAGAAGAGGTCATTGACCAAAATTTTTTTTTTGAAAAGGTTACTTTTAAAAATCCCCCAACTTTGCCAGTAAACGGGTACAGCTAGGGCCGGCAATTTCAAACACGCACGATGACACGATACAAAAACAACACGAAATAAACAGGTTTAGACCACACGTTTATTAATTATGCCACAAATAGATTGGCATGAATAACACAAAAATAATCAGACTGGATTCGTGCTAACACGCTAAACATGTCTTAACACATTTAATTAAATAGGCTGTAAACGTGTTGATACGGCACGACATGACCCGCCTATTTATAATACATTTAAACTTAAAAATAAAAATATTTGAAACATTTATAGTAGGTTAGTATTAATTTATATTGTGTTTTCGTTAATTTTCTTTATTGGCTTTTTAAAAAAAATTATTTTTTTTATTTTTTTAAATTTTTAGTTAATTGGGTCATAAACGTGTCATATGTGTAGTGTTATCGTGTCAACCTGTCACAACACGTTTAATAATCGTGTTAATCGTGTCGTGCCGTGTTACGCGTGCCATAGACGTGTCGTGTTCGTGTTTGCATTTCTGGCACGTTTATTAATCGTGCTGTGGTTGTATTTGGGCTAAACGTGTCGTGCTGTAAACGTACCGACACGAACACGATTATTGCTTAGGTATAGAGGTGAGATGATGATAAATAGACAAAACTACTTAAAATTTAACATTTTTAAATACGTGACTAGAATTTTTAATTGAATTAAAAACAAAAATTGTGCAATAAGATTTAAAAAGAATGATAATAACAATTAATCAGATTTTTAACACACTAGTTAGATCACATTAACATGATTAATTAGAATTAAAAATTCAGAGTGCTATGGAACCAAAACGAGTCATATATAGATGCGGTGTATACAACGCGGATGTAAACTTGTAACTAAATATTTCTGTAACACGCTAGAGCAAATAATTGGTCTTTCAAATTCCTTCCTTTTTTTTATAAAAAAAAAAAAGAAAAAAAAAGAAACCATACATGAGTATCTAGGTGATTAGGTCTACTGCTTTTTGCCGTGAAAATGCGGGTCTGAATTTTGCTGGGAACGTGGTGGACGATCAATGCTGACAATGACATCTAACGTCCAGTTGATTTTCCTCAGTTTCAGTTACAATATTGACATTCCCAGCCAGAAATAAAAAATAAATTAAAAAAACAGTAAAATTTTATTCGACATATCCCAGCCGTCTAATCCTTTTGCATTCCTATAGGTTAGGCAGCATGTTATTCTTCCCCTTTCATCAAATATCCATCACAAAACCACCCTGGTCATCACCAGAAGAATAATAAATACGTGAGACCAAAAAACATCACATAGCTCTTGCATTTCTGCCACCTTTTTTGCTAACTGCCCGACACAACCGGCACGGTAACGTGTCAAGGCTCACAGCACGGGTCTTTACATAGTTACCTAACACCCCACATCTTCTCCACGCGTGGTACTCTGCATAGGCTACTGGGTCATTAGCAAGGCCTCTAACATAAGAAGCCAATTCCTCCAAGGAACTGAACTTACTCCCATCAATGATTGAATGTGGTGGGACAAAGTCCAACACGTTTGGGGCGCCAAAATAGATAGGAACTGAACCGGAGTCCAATGCATAGAACAATTTCTCTGTCACATAACTTTCTGTCATTGTGTTCTCGATCGAAAGAACAAACTTGTAATGGGACATGGCACAATGCAAGTGATCCCACCATTTCGGAGAGACATTGGCGCCGTTGGCACACTCGGGGTAGAGAGAAATAGCCATGTCTAGGCCACCAACATTGTTCAAGCACCGACCAAATGAATGGTGAGGCAACAAGCTGAGAAGCTTCTTGGCTAGCTGATTTCTTTTAGGAAGGCAACGCGATGATGACCAATAAACGAGCGTATCCTTCAAATAAAATGCTTAGATTGAGTTACAACTCGTACATTTATCTAATACCAATAATATTCAGTCCAAAATAGCACAGAATATGCTGTCGATCAAAGGAAGAAAAATAAGAAAGATATACAGATACTTACATTGTTCTTATAAGAAGACACGTGATAATTTCGACTATTGTGAAAGAGTCCGCCGGCATAAGTGGACTGTACATCGTCCTCGGCATGATAACTAATAAAAATATCCTCTATGCCAGACCGCTTCCTCCCAGCCTCGAGATCCATATATACACGAAGAGGGTCGCCAGTGTGTCTCTGACAAAGATGAAAAGTCAGTCACCATACATTTGGTCAGCAAAAACAATATTCAAGGTTAAGCAGTACTGAACAAGGGAACTTTACAGGATCAAAGAGAATATTTAAGAGAGCTAATCAACATGAATATAAAATGTAACAGGTAAGCAATCGAGTCTCCTGGTGTTAGTAGATGACCAAGAAATATAGATGATTACAAGAAATTATCCAACATTCAGATAACACATTTAGGGCATATTTACAAACTTGCAATGGAATTTATTGGGAAAGTGAAGGGCATTGGAAAGTTAAGAAAAGAAAAGGGGTCATCCCCTTTCTAGTGTTTATTTACCTCAGGAAGTGGAATTGGAAACAATCTGATCCTCAATGTTTATTAACTTTAGAAAGAGGACTCCTAATAGATTAAATACTAAAATGTCATTGTCCAATAATCATTAATTAAAATTTAGTAAGGCTACAAAAGTAATTTTGTAGTGTATTCTAACTAAAAGGGAAACAATACCATGGGCTATAAGAAATAGGATTGGCTTTTTCTTTCCTTATTCCCTACATCACATAGGCCCTACCGAATTTGCATCCCTCATTTTACATGTAAACATATTAAAAGTGGAAAAAAGAAACATTCCTCAATTTTCCCATTAATGACAAGAAAACAATGCGCTTAACGTATAAAGAGCTGTAAGCAAAAGAAGGCAACATAACTCGAAATAAGTAGAAATAACAACCGGTAATTCATGTCAGAAGTTCATCTTAATTCTACTAAGGAAATGCAATAGATCTAACAAAATCAAGTGCAATTTAAGGGACAAGTACACATAGATTAGAAATTGTTTCAGAACATGCTGGTGAAGGGGATAAGTCTGCTTTGGTTTAGATCTTGGTTTGATGGGGAAAAAGGGGGCAATGAATGGTTCCCAATAGCTAAATAGGGTGTTTGGAGCATTGGTTTTGAACCAATTGATTTGAACACAAGCGGTGTAAAGCTCTCACATGTTACACGGAATGCAAAAGTGAGCTATGTGTAAAGCTCTCACATGTTATAGTGTTTAGAACCAATGCTCCCAAGCACCCTAAAAGAAACTTGGCGGGTTTGAAAGATCTCACGGTTATTTCCCGGGTTGGCATCATGATTTCACAGGTGGGTCCTTCAAGGTTCAGAATCGAGTGTTAACCGAACAAATAACAAATTAGACAAGAAAGAAAAACCACATAGTAAATATTGAAATGAGTATAGAAAAATATTCCAAAACTCAGCTCTCTCTAGATATGAAAATATGACACATATATTTACGATATTCCTAATCCTGACAGTCATTGAATCCACAGATGAAATTACTACAACTAGACAGGCTAAGCATATCAATGCAAGACTTAAAAGCCTCTGATGCAATGTGTCAGAAGCATTGCTCAGCTTTTTTCTTATCTCTTTCTTTTTTTAAAAAAAACAAAAAGGAAAATATAAAAATACCTACTATTACTGGTGGCATTAAAGTGAAAGATATACAGAACAGTTTACCGCAATTGAAAAACCAAATAAGTAGGACAATCTAGTGGTAATATACCATACCCAATGATACCCTGCACGATGCTAACGATGCCAATTTAATACACCAATTTTTTCACACCGTGCGATTTGTCAAGTATTTAGCTGCATAATTTTTGAACTTTCAGATCATACAATTTTCAGCAATGACATTTTCATGTTGAAATCTCATTTTTCGTTCTCTAATTATATGTGAAATCCTACTTCGATATATGACTTTTAAAACATCTTAGAATGAGTACCTATATATTAAATTATCTCGAATTAGTCCTCTGTCCATTCATTTGTTAAAAAATCTCAACAAAAAAAAAAAAAAAAAAGTACATGAGGACCATGTGCAATTTAGGGAGAGTTAATTTAGTAATTTCAATTCTTAGGTCATGACTAGCAGGAAGGAAATTGTGCCCTTCCACTGCACGAAACAACCAACAATTTAGTATAAAATGCTTTAAAAGTCAAGAACCAAAATGGGATATAATATACAGTTCATGAACTAAAAATGAGCTTAGCTCTATTTATAACAACAGTAAAAGAACCAAGCTTTATTTTAGAAACATTTTCTCCTTTTTTTTTTTTTTGGGTGTTGTGTATCCTGAGAAATTAGATAGTGAAAAATAAGCCTAAAATGCTTGAAACAGCTCTAGTTTCAAAATGCTTGAATCAATTTGCTCATGCTATCTATTGCTAGTTGCTATGCTAGCACTTGATCCCCTTCAACTAACATTTACATTTGCACCCAGCCACCCAGGAGCAAACTTGAAATCCAAGTAAACGGTCAAATGACTCGAAGAACTAATAAAAGTTTCCAAGAGTCAACAAAATTAAGGAAACACAAATATCGGGGCTGGACTTTGGAGAAATTTCAGGTATATCCTGCATGTTAAAAGGCTATGGCAACTCTAAACTTCACCTTGCCTGTGGGGTGCCAGTCCTCCACAAGATATTACTTGGAATCACACTATTTCAAATTACTCTTTGGTTGCAGCATCTCCATCCATTGCCTCTTTCAATAGCCTTTAGGCAACTTCTTTTCCACTAATTCTTCCGACCCAACTTTTAATCCCACAACAGAATCATCCATTTTCTGATATATGTGCAAGCACGCACACGAACACACATACATGTGTGTGCATCTTTGTTTGCTAAGTTGAGAAATTTCACATATACATATGAATATATATATATATATATATATATAGATATCTTCTTTTCCTTGTAATTTCACACACGTTTCCTATACTATATTGACAGAAGAAGAAAAAAATTGTTTAAAAACTAAAAGGGGAAAAAAAAAAGACAAAGTTACTGAGCCTGATGGACTGGTTGTGCCCAGAGTATGATTTGCTGGTCATTGTTTGCTATCTAGCTTTCATGAATTTCATGTTTGCAGCCTCAAACCTCTAAACCGTAAGTACCTAATCCTTAAGACCCACCATATATGAACACCCGATCAGTTTTCCAGTACATCTATTAAATTCTGGGTGGACTTAGAGTACCATTCAATCTCTAGGTAGACAGAAAACTTTCAATCTCTGTTGCTAATGGCGCTTGGGAATTGGGATCAAATCCTTAGTTTGTGGTAAAAATGTTGAATGGAAATGTAAAGAATGAGCCAATCTGATTTAAACAGTAATAGGTGGTCTCAAAATTGTCCTCACAGCTACAGATACCAGTTGCGTAAATAGTGAATGTGATATGGGCATGAGAAAAATCTATGACGAAATTATGGACAACTCACATGATAAATCCTACTTATAGAAACAGCAAGCAAACTAGTAAGTTTCTGCAACTGAATTTGAAGGTCTAACTAGAACACTCAGAAAAAACTTAGACCTAGGACTTTAATCCAACTACAACTGGTTCTGCAGAGAGTCACCAAAAGAGATATCTCTCTTCTCTTGTTATGATTTTAATCTAATTAGCTAAAGATGTTTAACTTGGTGAAAATGTTCCTACGGGTACGGATCGCATAAAATATTGGACCTACATACCCACCCCAAACGGACGTAATTCCATCTGTCAATTTATACGCTTAACTCCCAAAATTTGAACAAAACTTTAGATTTCCAAACTTAAGCAACATGAGAATTAACCATCTATTGCTTCGTGTGAGGATTCATCATGAGGTGGTAAAATCCCCATCCTTCGTACATCTCACATTCTTAGAAGGCTAAATTTAATGTTCTTAGTAGACCAATATTTTCTGCACATACACTTTCACTTTATCCTAATTAGAACAAATCGAGCACTGATGTTTCATTGGGATGAAAAGCTACACGTTCTCCTCAACAAGATCTTAGCTTCGAGTAAATCCCGCCATGGTAGACGGGGTATATGAACAATCTATTCCGCGAAAGATCTACATGCCATGCGGGGATACACTGCCTCTCCGAAATTATCTGGTACACCATCCTCTATCCTAGACGGGGAAAAATTAAAAATCCTTCTTTTTCACTTGAAATTAATGTTCATCACATTTTCCACAAAAAATTAGCAATCAAAAAGTTGAGCAAAATATATACCTGAAGCGGAGGCGTGGTGGTCTCAAACAACAAGGCGTCAGGGTTATCAGCAAGAACAGGGGATTTAGTCCATAAGCAGCTCAACCCACAAGAGCAAGAGTACAAATTATCCAAATTGTCAGGAATCCAAGTCCATCCTTTTACCAACACACTTACATGCTCCATCTTCACCTCTCCACACCCAGATTCACCATCACCTTCTTGCAAAGAAGAAAAAGACCCATTTTTTTTACTCGTTTCGTTCTGGATCACCACCAATCCCCCCTTTTCCTTATGCTTTTCCCGAAAACGAGCACAACCCACTTGGGAATCCCATTTCCTGAACGCGCTGAACAAATCGGTAAACGGGTTTTGCTCAGATTTGGGTGCGGAAATTGTGGGATCGGAAATGGGTTTGATGGAAGTGGAAATAGATGGGAATTCGAGAAAGCCTGAGAAAAAAAGGATGATGAAGAAGACGCTGAACATTAGTAGGATGGTGGAGGAGTTTGTCAGCCTGAGAGACTTCAATAGCATGATTCGGGGTTGTGGAAGCTAGGCAATTGGGTCGTCTTTCTCTCTCCCTCAAAACAGAAGAGAGAAAGAAGCGAGAGAATTGCTGGTGAAGGACAGTTCGGTTGAGAGTTGGGTGGCGCAGAGGAAAGATGACTCATTTCATTCTTCGACTCATTTCATTTACTTCTCTTATTCTGCAGAAGACTAAGACGCCTTGAGCCAAATTGAGGACCGTTTCATTAAAGAAACACTCAAAAGCGTAGAAACTAGGGAGGCGAAAGAGACAGTTTGGCTGCCGCATCGTCAACAACTACTGTAGTTCGGTCTTTGAGCCTTATTGTTTGTTTGTTTGTTTTTGTTTTTTTGTTTTGTTTTGTTTTTCATGTTTTTCCTTTTCTTCCTTTTTTTCTTTTTTCTTTTCTCTTCTTTTTTTTTTTTTTAATATAATTTTGGTATCACCACCAGTTAGAGTCGCGTGCTTCGCACGTATGAGGCTCTACATGGATCCGGAATTATTATGTTTATTTTAAATTCTAGCAAGAAAGGGGAAAAAAAAAAGTGTTGTTGATTTTAGGTTTAATTTTAATCTCCTTAAGTTTTGTTAAAAAAAGATTTTAGCTTTTTCATCCACAATAGATAGATTGATATAAAAAGAATAGATAATGAGTAAAGTAATAAATTAATCTTGAAAGAAGAAAAATGAACTAATTTTTAAATTGAAATTTATCTATCATGATACATAGTCATAGGGTAATATTCAAAATAAATGGCATATTTTAGCAAAATGGATACATGAGAAAAGAATATATAGGATGTTATAAATGTTGGTTCAAAAACGATTTTAACGAAAAAGCGAAAACGTGATAAAAGTATAGAATGTATATAATAAAAAAAAATTTTAATTTTTGTAAAACATGCTATAGATTATATTGATTTAACGTTAAATAAACAAACATAAATTTGCTTACCCCCTGATGACGAGAGGAAATCACAAGTCTTCTTCTACCATAGACAATTATTCTCTATTTGAGATCACCATCTTTCTCACTTAGTCCTCAGCATTGAATGGACGTACGTGTAGGCGTAGAAGAAATTATGGGTTTCTAAAAGATCACTCTTTTCACTTTTCTCACCTGCTAATCTCAACGCATGAGTAAAGAAGATCTTGATATGAAGAACACTTCTTATCTCATTCTCTCTCTACACGCCTAGACACTTTGGCGAAATTTTACCAATCTAATTATGACTCTTAATTGTGTGTAAAATGAACAGATGAGACCTATATTTATAGAGAATGGGAGATCCAATCAATTCCAAAAACTTTCCTTTTTAATTTTAAATATCAAATATTTAATTAAAATAAAAGAAAAAATATTATATGTCCTTATACGGCATGTGGCTCCGCACACAAAGATTTTTTGTCTATGTGGCACCAATCAACAAGCAGAGCAGGAGGAATACTGCTTGTTACCCTATATCATTTGTTTTTGGATAAATTACATCGACACCCCTTTGTGCTTCCAAGATAACAAAGATAGCCCATTGATCAAAACTAATTACATTGACATCCTTTAAACTTAAGTTTATTAATTTTAGTTGTAAGATGACAAAAATACCCTCTTAAATCTAAACCATTGATATAACAACATCAAATTCAGCCCTTGGATCTACTTCCCACAATTTAAAAAGAAAAAAACCTAACTCATCTTACCCATACCCCTTTTGTCCCTCTCGCCCTCACAGCTCACCTAAGCCCCCTCCCTCACTCACTATCCCGCTGCAAACTCAACCAAAGCGTCTCCCTTGAGTGTCCCAGCTGTGTTGTCGCCATTGTTGCCCCACCTTTACCACTTCTCCTTTGACCCCATGCGCACTTATCCCCTTACCCAACTAGTGACAGCATTGCAATCTCCCCCATGGCCGTTACCTATCGTACCCAACCAAACAAGCTGCCACTTGCCTGTAGTCTACCCTCAATCTTCCATGAAGCCCGCCATCAAGCCATCCCTCCCACGTTTGCCTATTCTCGCAAAGTCCATCACTAGCCTCTTTTGTTGGGAAGCATGTAGCTATCCGCCCTTGTTGCTGTCCACGAAGCCCATCACCCACCCCCCACCTGCCCTCGTCACTCACACCTTAAACCCCAACAGCCCCAGTCGCCCATCAAGCCCACCCTCCCCTTCAACAACCTATCAAGAGAGATCAAGAGAGAAAGAGAAAGTGAGAGAGTGGAAGAGAGAGAGTTTTTTTGTTTTTGTTTTTTTGTTTCCTAAATAATTTTTTAAACTTTAGATACGTCAATTTATTTTTATAAAAAAATATCCATTTTATTATATTTTTTTTATAATTTTAAAATTTGTAGGAAAAATAAGCTTTTTTTATAATTGATTTATGATTTTGTTAGAATTAATTAGTTTTGGTTTTGTTGGAATTAATTTGTTTTAGTTTTGTTAAGATTGATGTGTGATTTTGATTAGAATTAAAAAAAAGAATTAGGATGTTGTACGTTTGGGGAATTAATTGTGGACTTTGTTTGGACTATATAATTTTAATTTTGTATTTTATCTTATTTTGAACATAATTGTTATCTTTGGAGAAAGAGAAAAAGATTTATAATTACAAGTGTGTACACATTAGTGGAACTTATATTTAATGTTAAAGAAGGGTAAAGTCATTCATTTCTTGCCACATAAATAACTAAAATTGTTTTTTAAGGGATAAAGGGGCCTTTTTAGTATTTTGAACAAAATTAACACTCAACTCATGGTCAACTAATCGAGGGAGCTTCTCTATAATTTTTTTAAACAGTCAAGGGATACTAGTGTGATTAGTGTCTCTATGATTTATATAAAACACAAGGGTTGTTAGTGTAATTTACCCTTTGTTTCTAAATTTAACTTTCTAAATTTGAATCAAATCACATTTATTAGAAAATAGAAATTTTAAATATAGAAACTTGATGAACAAACTTTAGACTACACAAGGGAACATTTCCTTGAGTTATATAGACCACAAATAGTGCGTGGGACCCACTATGTGTCTTCTAAAATTAATTATTATTTAATAATTATAGCTTAATTCGTAATTAATTTTGGAGTATTTTTAATTTAGAATTCTATAATTCTAAATTAATTAATTAAGCTAATAATTTCACTTATCCAAATAGTGTTTACAAGTATGGTAGGGGGATTAATGAGCACATAATTTTAAGCTCCAATAAAACCAATATATTAATTAAACTCTTCAATTAATATATTATTTTTTTATTAATTTCAATATCACTCTACTAAAAACTTGAAATTGCACTTTTCAAATTATAGATATAATTACTCATTTCTTAAAGTCATCCATTTGACATAGTCATTAATTATAAATTGATCCTCTATAAATAATTCATAATTAGAGCTAGGTAAAATATGTTAACATCTCTAATTACTTCTTTATCCTTGAGTGCCATTGCTTTTCTAGTGAAAAATAAATTCATGAACTTTATCACGATTTGAGCACTCATATTATTCAAGACTTGAATCAATACTCAATAGAATTATTTATCTATTTCTCGTTTGAGAAGGAATGGATTCAATCTTGTAATATTACTCGCCTTGCCTCCAATACACGAGGGATAGGATTAGATATTTGAATTTGTACTGTGTAAATGAAAAGACATAAATCCTTAAATAAGAGTTTGCTAATAACTCAAGATTAAGATTATCTTTTATATGATCATTGGTTAATGTGATTAGAACTTACTATATGTAACATAAATTATTAGCTGTTTATATCAAATCATGTATTGGTCCTACAAAATTATATTATATACAATGCACTCGTTTAATAACTCACTATATTAATAATTCAGATAAAACTATTTTATTCTTAATGGAAATGACCTATACTAATAATGCTTAATTAAATATTTTATACTATAATTGAATATTTAATTATAATAATTAATTACATATTACTGAGTATTTTAATTATCATCTTTAAATATTATCCTCTTGTACATAATGCTTATATACAATATTTATGATCATATAGATAACTTTGAAATTTTAATGATATTCATAAAGTATTCATAATGCATGCATACAAATATAATGAAAATTTCACTTTATTTATTTATAAATATGTCCTTTACAAAACAACATACGCTTTGAGGACACATATCCTAACTTCTTACTTGCTCTAAATCATATGAGACATGTCTCTTAATCCATAATCCTCTAAATGCTTCTTAAAAACTTTAATAGGCAAGGTCTATGTGAATAGATATATGAGGTTGTCCTCTGACATGATCTTCATCATGGTCACATCACCTTTCTCGGCTATCTCCTAGATTAGATGAGACCTTCTTTCCATATGCTTTATGCTCTTGTGGTTTCTAGGTTCTTTCATATTAGCAATTGCACCATTGTTGTCAAAGTATAGTTTAACCAACTTATCTATATCTGGAACAATTTCCAGTTTAATCAAGAACTTGCGGAGCCAGATGACTTCCATAGATGCTTCTAAAATAGCCATATATTTAGCCTTCATCGTAGAATTAGAAACACACTTTTTTTCACACTCTTCCAAGCCACAGCTCTACCACTAAGAGTAAATATGAAACCTAAGATTGACTATCGATCGTCCCAATTTGATTAGAAATCAAAATTTATGTATCCGTTGAAAGTAAGATCTCCACCAAAATACATAAGTGTATAGTTTCTCATTCTCTTATGATACTTGAGAATGCACTTTACAATCGTCTAGTGATCAAATTTTGGATTTGACTAAAACTTACTAACTATCTATACTACTTAGCAAATGTCAGGCCTAGTACACTAGGTACCATACATCAAGCTTCTGACTGCTGATGCATAAAGAAAAAGTCTCATGTCCTCTTTTTCCTAAGGAGTCTTTAGACACTTCTCTCTAAAAAGATGAATACCATGCCTAGAAGGCAAATTCCCTCTCTTATAGTTCTATATCCCTGACTTGACAAGCATCTTGTTAATGTACAAAGCCGAAGACAATACCAATATCCTTTTCTTGTGATCCCAGATGAGCTAGATTTTGAGAATATAACTTGTGTCTTCCAAATCTTTCATTTGGAATTGGTTAGCTGACCATTCATTTACTTGTGATATTGATTCTTTATCATTCCAAATGAGTAAGATGTCATTAACATAAAGAACTAAGAAGACCACCTTCTTTTCTCTATGTACTTATAGACGTATCTCTATTTTGTTCAAAACCATAAGACTTAGTAGCCTCATCAAACCTAATGTTCCATGATCTAAAAGCCTGCTTCAGTTCATAAATAGACTTGTACAGCTTGCTGACTTTCTACTCTTGGCCTTCAGTAATGAAAAATTTTGGTTGCACCATGTAGATGATTTCTTCAAGATAGCCATTTAAAAATGTTATCTTGACGTCCATCTACCAAATTTCGCAATCGAAATATGTAGCAATGGACAAGAGCATCTAAATAGACTTAAGCATAGCAACCAAAGAGAAAGTCTCTTTATAATTGACTTCCTCCTTTTAGGCATAACCCTTAGCTACCAGCTTGCCTTGAAAGTCTCCACTTTCCCGTACACTCCTCTTTTCTTCTCATTGATCTATTTATACCTAATGGGTGTGAATGGATTCCATCTTAAGTTTCATGGCTTCCAACTGCTTCTTTTTGTCAGAATCTTCCATTGCCGACTTGTAAGTCAATGGATCTTCCTTAGCATCACTCACAATAACTAGTTCTACTTCTACATGAAGCTAGTGGGTAATCTAATTTTCCTCTTACAATGAAGCACTAGATACATTTGACTAGAAGTTATGGCCTCTTTTGTTTGTCATTTGAGAATTCTTGTCGGCTCATCAATAACTCTTGTTGGCTATGAACCGATTTGATTAACAAATAATTCTTCTAGAACCACATTGTTCCTACGTTTGAGTCCTTTGTATAGTCATGCTTGAGAAAAGTAATGTTTGTCAATACAAACAATTTCTTATCTTTGTAACAATAAAACAAACCTCTTCTTATATCTAATGATAACCTATAAAGATGCAGACTTCAAAATAAGGTTCCAACTTCATGGGTTTAGCCTTTAGCATATGTGTTGACACCCTCATATACAGACATGTCTAAAACTAGGTTCTCAACCATCCTACAACTCTAGAGGCATCTTAGCCACTGACTTAGATGGAACCAAGTTTAAAATATAAATTACAGTTCTTAAGGCATATTCCTAGAAGGATGTAGGCAATAAAAAATAATTCAATATTGATCTCATCATGTCAAGTAGCATTTGTTTTCTCTTTTCAGTAACAACATTTTTTATAGTGTTCTCGATGCATTGAGTTACAAAACTAGTCTGTTTTCCATCAAATGGTCTGTGAACTCTATGTATAAATGCTTACCTCTTTGATCTAATTGAAGCATCTTTATTTGCTTTACTAACTCTTTTTTAGCTTTTGCTTGGAATTTCTTGAATTTTTCAAAAGTCTTGGATTTCCTTTGCATTAGGTAAGCATAACATGATCTAGAACAATCATCAACAAATGTGACAAAATATTCATATTCACGTCTATCTTGGATGTTTAATGGTCTGCATCCATTAGTATTGTTGAGATTGTAAAAGTGTACGTTTCTTAAGGCTTAAATCATTTATTTATGCTTTTATGTTTCATTAAATCCTCTAATTAATAGCTTTTTTGTGTTAATTGGTATTTTTATGTCTTAGTTTTAAAATGTGTCCACATATATGTTTTTAATATGTTTTTATGTTCAATAATATTTTTAGTAATTTTTATAATCATTTCTATGTGTTTAATAATTAATTAGTTTGAAAATAATTAAAAACATAAAAATAATGTTGCGTGAATTTATTCTTAGTCTTAAAGTGTTTATAAATTAGTTTTTAGTTTGTAAATATGTTTTATAATATTTCTAGTAATTTCTAAAAATAGTTTAAGTCTTAAATAATGTAGTTGTTAAGGTTTGTTAATCTTAGAAGTTTTTTATTTATTTTTAGTGCATTTTGTGTATTTAATTGTAAAATAAATATTTTTAAAATTATTGTAAATATATTGTTTATAAAATAATTAATTTTAGTGTGTGTGTTAATTTTAGATTTGAAATCTAAAGAAAAAAAGAGCAAAACAACAACAAAAGGGCAAAAACAAACATCAAATATACAACATATCAAAAAAATTCAAAATTAAGAAATGACATGTGGCAAAATGAGAGTCATCGAACAGCACCACCGAATCAATCTAGACCGTCTACGTGTCGCCAGCTATCCTCCATAATCTTTAAAAGTCTTACAGATTGTGTATAGTCGTTTCCACCATGCTAGGCTTTTCTCATCATTACATCAGATACCATGCTAGATCTTATAACCGAAACTCGCTCCAGTCTTTGCACCTAGCTGTCTTCCATCGGAGCCATGCCTTCAGTCCAAGTCAACCAATCTAGCCGCCTACGTTCATCCTTCCCATAAGCACATCACACCAGATCCTGAGCTGCAATTTGCACAATGAAGAGCATCTATTAGCATAACAGAAAAAAATAATAAAATGAATCAAAAGTGTGTAATTCTATAGGCTTGGTAGTAAAGAGAAAAGAAGAAAAAAGACAAAAAGAAAAAAAAAATTATAAAATAAAATATCAAACTTTGTATCTGAATAGGATGCAACCAAAGAAAATAAAAAAAATAATAAAAATATTAATACAAAATTTGGGTAAATAGTAGTTTTTTACAACTATATATACCCCCTAGAACATTTCACACAACCCACAGCTATCTTTGGCCTTCTTCCCTTTCTTTCCTTTTCTCTTTATTGTTGATTCAACAGTATCCCCTTTTGGGAGGAGATGCTATTTAGGCACTCCTCCGACCCCACTTTAAAATACAAAAATAATGTCTAAATTAGCAAAGAAAGTTTGTTGAGACAGAGAGATAATCTTATATGCTTCGTACTATGATATGGTTTTTAGCTCTATCTCTATTTTGTAATGTTTATATTTTATGAAATAAATTATATTTCTCAAGTTTTTAGTAATTATTGTTAGTATTATTATATTGCCTATTTTTACATAAATTCAGTCATGCTTGTTTTATATAATTTAATTGTGTTCAATAATTAATATTAATAACAATAAAATAATGCTTAATTTTGTGGAACTTCTTTTACGATAATATGACTTGTTATGTTGTCGATTTTAGATATTTCATGAATGAGGTTGTATTGAAATTAACCTAAAATTTTATTCCATTTATATATAATAATTTTGATTTGTTATTATGCTTTCTCTCTTAAAATTATATCAATTATAATTGTAGTCACAACGATTATAATTTGCATAATTAGTGTACCAAATTACTAGTGAGAGGTAATTATTTTACTACTTTTTATAGGAAAACTTTTATTACATTATAGCTTGCTATATGTTGCTTTAGGTTGACTTGTAAAATTAGTAAAAGTGTTTGTAATTAATGAGAAAAGATAGAATAAATCAAATGCTTTAGATAATTCAATAATATAGTTAAAATTCTATATAAGTTGTAAAACGTACAAAGGATTCTCAAAACTTTACTATTTTAATTTTATGTTTTAACATCTTCTTTAAAATTTTCAAAAATATTTGTTTTCTTTGAAATCTTGTTAAAATTACCCTTGCCATTTTAAACTGGAAATTTTCAATCTTTCTAATACCCACCTCTCTGTAGATACTATAACCCTTTACAAACTACAAACATCCATATTTAGAGAAATATTTTGGGCGATGCGACAAGTATGTATCAACTCAAGAGGTTCTTTGGTTCTTGTATTTTTAGCTTAGAATGATCTCTTGATGATTTTACCTTTCAGACACGATTCGCAGACTGTGAGTTCACTAACTTTTGGTTCCCTTAAAGGACCATTATTTGCAAGTCTCTCAATCCTGTTTAGGTTAGTATGTTTAAATCTAAGATGCCATATACTTGTATAATTGTCATGAGAAATCTTGACTTTTATTCTTAGGTTCAGTAAGTTTGAACATTTCGATGTTAAGGATTGGTTTGGGACTTGGTTTAAGAAAATATAAACCATCATTTAATTTTCTAGAACATATATTTAAACCATTCTTTAAAGTAGAATAATTTCATTATCAGATGAAACTTTAAATAATTATCACTTTAATCTAAAAATTAAAATCAATTTTCTTCTAAATCCAAAAATAAAATAAAGATTGTTCAAAATTAAATAATTATTCCTAAATAGAAATCCAACTTCTCCTACTACTTTAGCCGATACCCTTGCTCCATTGTCCATGACCATCATGTACTTCCTATCAGTAAGCTCCCGTGATAAACTAAGACTCCATAAAGAAGAATAAAAATTGTTAGTTGCTCCCAAGTCAACTAACTAGATTGAGAACTCATTCTTTACAACACATATTTCTAAAACTAATAAATCATATTTACCTTAGTTTTTCTTTTTCTTAGTTTCAATTTTTTCCTTTTATTTGTCTTGGAATAACTAGTGGGTTCAACATCACTTGCTTCGCTGCTCTTTGCACAATGAATTGATTCATACTCATAGAGTTCATTCAACAATTGAGTCAACCCTATTTGCATTTTGTTCATGATTTAGTTTGTCTTGAATTGTTGGTAGATAGGACTTAGACTCTCTAAGATCATCTTCACTTGTGTGGTGTTATCTAACCTTGCCCCATTACGCTTAGTCTCATGAAGATGATTAATCATGTTGAGCACATGGGTGCGAAGACTTGTGCTAGGTATCATCTTATTATTCATGAGCAACTTCACGATATCAAGTCGTGCCTTTTCATCTGGTTGCCTAAACATCCCAACGAATGATTACATTATCTTATAAGTAGTGCTTATATTCTTCAACTTCTTACGAAGCAGTTCAAACATGCCAATTAGCAAGTACCATTTGGCTTTCTGGTTGGCCTAATGCCAACGAGAATATGCCTCTTTGGCAGCTCCTCTCACATTGGTTGAGGGGACCAGAGGACATTCCCCTAGGAGGACGAACTCATAGTCATTATTAATAAGCAATAGGTTCATGTTACTCTTCTACTTGATATAATTCTTGCCAGTAAGTTGTTCAAGCAAAAGTAGATTGACGATTGCATTAGACATAAATAAATATTTGATTTTTGTTCATGAATATTATAAGCAAATAATAAACGTTTTTAGGCATAATAAATAAGATGCATGAATGCATATGAAAAATACATAAAAATGTTCTTACTAATTTTGCCAATGATAATTTAATTTACCATAAATAATGTACTACTGTAGGGTAAGTCAGATCATTTGCAAATTAAACAAAGACATTTTCAATTAATAAATATTCAAAATATTTATATTTTTCAACATGTATTAACTATCGTTATTTTGGTCAAGATGCAATTAACATTTAATTGCATCTTTATGAGTTTAATCTACTATTTCAGATTCCAAAGGCTTAATTCTAAAGCACCGCCATAAGGTAGGTCAAATTAGAGGCACATCCTACAATCTTATCACTAGGAAGAATAACCTTGTATCAACACAAATGAACACCCTCTATGGGGAGGATAAAATCGATGTCAAGGTGTTATTTGAACCTTATGCTGTTCTTCTAACAGTAGAGACAAGTCATATTGTTGTACAACCCTTTCCCGTTCAATAATTTTGCAAATATGTATTTTATTTGTAAAGCATCTCATGGTTTACAATTTCTAATAATATAAACATTTTATATTTCTAGATAAATAAAATTCTAAAATTTAACTCTTATATTTCATATAATATGATTTTGCAAATCAAATATGCAACTGTTAATCAGTTTAATCTTATTGAATTAATTTACATCACATATTCCATGTTTATAGTTAAACTAATTTTAATCCCATAAATAAATATGCATGTATGCATGGCATATTATAAAATATATGAGTAGGCACACTAGTACTAATATGACATATTATATGCATGGACATATGATAAACTATCAACATAAAATAAAGCATTTAATTCGGTAATTGAGATGGATTTGACCAGATTTTTTGGATATTTAAATTACAACCCAATTTAAATAATAAAAATTAAAAAATTTCTAATTTATTTTATCTTTGTAATTCTCTTCAAATGGTCTTTGCATGCCTTCTTGGGAAATTTGGAACAAGCAGAGAAAACAATGGAGAAATAAGCTCGAATCCTTTTGCTAAGGTTTGGGGTTGTTTGCCTAGTGCTAGGCTTCTGGCAACACACGTAAGGGCACCCAGCAAATAGTGCCCCCACGTGCAAGCACAGATCTCTCAGTGCCAAGCATTGGAGCTATGTGCTCTATTTCTTTTTCTTGCTTTTTTGTCGATGTCATAACCCACGAGCCACTGACCATCTCATAGTCAATGGTTCTGATTCTTTAAGTCCTTCTTGGTCTTTGAATCTTCAATAATCTTTTAATCTGCGATATTAGAATAATATTTAATTGTAGAAAAATGAATTATAAAAAACCTTAACCATTAATTACGAGCGAACATCAATTCTAATAGAATTTAAAAATAACCATAATCAAAGTGATCCCCGAAACCATATAATTAACGACCAAATCCATTGTCTGTACATACACTATTCATCACATGAATAAAATATATAAAATGTACATATTAATGCAAAATGTCTATCCATCACATACATACAATATAGAGAACGTATATACTTATCTAAAGCAATTATCTCATAATCAACTCTAAAATTAATATATTTTATAGTTGGCTCTAATTCCAATTATTGGTGATGAGACTTAGAAAATACACATTTCTTAAAGCTAAAATCAATCATTTTGCATTAATATTTCTCGTTAAACTTCTTAATTAAAGTAATTGTGTGTTAAATAGTATTTTAGTGACTTAGTGTAAAAATATATTTAATTATAAGTTTTTAATATGTTTTTATGTTTAATATAGTATTTTCAGCAATTTTTAGAATTGTTTTCAAATGTAATTATTTGAAATGAATTAAAATCATAAAAATAATATGTAGTAATTTTATTTTGAGTTTCAATATGTTTTATAGTGTATTTTAAGTTTATAAATATGTTTTATTATATTTTTAGTAATTTTAAAAAATATTTTCGAGTCCTAAAAATCATATTTATGCCAAATTAAAAGGGGCTAGAATTTTAGAAGTTTTTGTATGTTCTAACCTAAAATAAATATTTTTAAAATTATTGTAAATATTATATTTGTAAAATAATTATTTTTTTAATTTTCTATCCTTAGATATTAAATCCGATGAAAATGGGGCAAAACGGCACCAAAACGAGCAAAATCGTACAACAAATTCTCAAAAAATAAAAGAAATTCGACTTTAAAATTAAAATTAAAAGGACTCATGGCATGACTCTAGTTGCAAGATTAGCCACAAACGCCATCTAGTGTCCATGTGTCGCCCAACCAAAGGCTGACAACGTTGATGGTGGGTCCTAGTGTCGGCCATTGTATGTGATCAGCCTAAGATCAAATGCTCCTGTTCTCATTTTAGTCTCGTGAAACTTTGATCTTAGCAATTTAGCACTAGATCTAATGGTCAACATCAAGCCTGCATCTGATCCCACTACCCCAAGCACGCCAGCCTTTGGATAAGTCTTTAGTCAGTGCGATCTATGGCTTGTAGACGTTCGTGGCTTCTTAGCTTCACACCAGATTACGTTCTAAATTCTAAATTTTGAAGAAGGCTGAAACGGAGTAGAAAATGAAAATATTTATATGTATATAATTGAATTAATTTGGCACGTTGTTGCCAAGTAATTCAACAAGAAAACAGTGAAAAAATATTTAAAAAATATATGCTATAGCAGGCAATTTTGCCTATAAATACAGGCTCTTAAGCCCGTGTTTTGTCACCCCCTTTCTCAATGTAAAACACTATTTCATTTTTAATTAGTTTTTTTTAAGTTTAGTTTTTAATGTTTAGTTTTTAGTTTAAGTTTTTGTAAAATATTTCCTAGTTTATGTTGCAAAAATTATGCTCAATAATATTTTTTCTATTTTTATTTTTAAAATGCCTTTCTAATTTCCCTTTTTAGATGAGGTAAGAGAGGATAATTTTGGTAAAATTACCTTATATATTTTTAGATTTACTCAGTTTTCTAAGCAATTATAATGCAAAATTATTTTCTTAAAAAAATTAGGAGTTTTAGTATTTTCTTAACTAGAACTCTACTGAAATTCTGGTTTTGATTTTTTCAACGATATAGCCAGGTACGGATAATGTTTAGGAGGACCTTAATTAGCCATAGATAGAGAATAGCTTGGTAAATGCTTAACTTATTATTTTTTAGTTGTTATTTTAGTTAAGTAATGCTGAAACTATGCTTGTTTATTAAGTTGAGTTTTTGCTATATTATAAACATAAAATAATATAATAAATGCTTGGTAATGCTTGATTTATTGTCGACATAGGGTTGTATAAAGTATTCTTAAACCAATTAATAAATAATTAGAAAAACTAGAATTCGTTTATGTTAATTGCCAGAACAAAACCTTTGAACTTTAGTGTTGTTATAATTATTATTTTATCTCTTTTATTTTGTTGTTATTAACGTTGTTATTATTAAAGTTATTTTGAATTAATTGCACGTTGTTGTTAGAATTCCATTTTAATTAAATTGCATTTCTTGTTATTAAAATTCCAAAATCATGAAAATCTGAAAATGAATAATGTTGTAAAAATGTATAAATATTGTAAATATTTGTAAATAATAAATATTAATCCTCATATTTTTCATCTTTAAAATAGATAAATAGTTAATATAATAAATATACTGGACCTTAGCAATATTCTTTCCTAGTGGGTTTGATCTCATATTCACCAAGTGTTATTACTTCGTCGACCTTATACTCGGGGTTATATCGGATTGCACTTTTTAAGGCTGAACAATTGGCTTTCAAAAACGATTTTAACAAAAAAAGTAGAAACATAGTAAAGGTGCGGAACGAATATAATATAGATTTATTCAAAACTTTTATAAAACAAGCTACACATTATATTAATTTAATGCTTAATAAACATATATAATTTTGCTTACCTAGATGAAAAAGCAAAATAATAAGTCTTCTTCTATTGGAGACAACCGTCCTCTACCTGAGACCAACGTCTTGCTCACCTATTCCTCAGCAATGGATGGATGTATGTGTGGGTGTAGAAGGAATTACAAGTTTCTAAAAGATCATTTCTTACTTTTTCACTTGTTGATCTCGACACATGAGAAAAACAAATTTTGAGATGAAGAACACTTCTTTTTCTCTCTTTTTCTCTACACGACTCAACACTTTGGCAAAATTTTAGTAGTCTAACTAAGACTTTTAATTGTGTATAGAATGAACTGAGGAGACCACTACTTATAGAGACTAAGAGACCCAATTAACTCTACAAGCTTTCCTTATTTTAATTTTAAATAGCAGATATTTAATTAAAACAAAATTGAAAATATTCTTTTTCCTTATATTGCATATGGCGTCATACATAGAGAGATTCTTTGTACATGTAGCACCTATCAATAAGTAGAGCATGAAGGAATACTGCTTGTTACTGAATCTCATTTGTTTCTAAATTTAACTTTCTAAATTCGAATCAAATCACATTTAACCAAAAATTAAAATTCTAAATATAGAAACTAAATGAACAAGCTTTGGACTGCATAATGGAACATTTCCTTGTGTTGTATGCACAACACACAATGCGTGGGACCCAATGTGTGCCCATCAAAATTAATTATTATTTACTATTAAATAATCTTATTTTTTTAATTATTATAAATTAATTCATAATTAACTTTTTTAAGTGATATTTAATTTAAAATTCCACAATTCTAAATTAATTAATTAAACCATTAATTTCACTTGTCCAAATAGTGTTTCCAATAAAACTAATTTATTAATTAAATTCTTTAATTAATATATTACTTTTTTACTAATTCCAATGTTACTTTGTTAAAGACTTGAAATTGCACTCTTAAAATTATAGATATAATTGCTCATTTTTTATATTCATCCCTTTGATATAATAATTCATAATTAGAGCTAGGTAAAATCCGTTAACTTCTTTAATTATTTATTTATCTTTGAATGCCAAAGATTCTCTAATAAATAATAAATTCATGAATTGAATCACGAATTGAGTGCTTTAATTATTTAAAACTTGAATTAATATTCAACAAAAATATTTACATTCTTCTAATTATAGAATGAATGGATTCCATCTTGTAATATTAACAATCCTGGCCACTTACTTTACTATGCCTAAAGAAGATAAATAATTCTTTCTTTGTTTTAAAGAAAATATGTGGAACCTAGTAGGTTCCTACCCCGAAACCTGCCAAGTTACGCTCCGGCACCCTACGACAGTGACTAGAGGCAGTTGATATTTTTTTGTTTTAAAAAAAATGTTGAAACTTTATAGGTTCCAACTCCAAAACCTACAAAGTTACACTCCAGCACCCTGCATTGGCGACTAAAGGCAGTTAGTATTTCTTTGTTTTAAAGATTGGAACATAGTAAGTTCCCACGTCAGAACCTATCAAGTTACGTTTCGACACCACGCATTTGTGACCAGAGACAGTTGGTATTTTTTTATTTTGAAAAAATGTTAGAACATGATAGGTTCTTACGACATGAGCAAGTGAGAAGGAAGAGAAATTTGGTTTTTTAATAATCATTTTTTCCAATTAAAAAATGAAGGATAACTTGGAATTTTTTTAAAAAAAATCACCTTTTTTTTTAATTAAAGGGGCCATTTTGAGAAGAGCTTCCTAGGAGGGCTGTCTTGAAAGGTGCTCCTTTAGGTTGGTATTTGTTGGGATATGATTTGGTCAAACCCAAATCAGAAAGAGAAGTCCCATTTAGGTAAGCTTGTCATTTGTTTCGAACGGGTCATGCCCATCAAGATTGCTCGATTGAGTCTACTACCAATATCAAATTAGAGTAATCGTTTTGTGGGTTCATTCAATTATAGGGGTCGATATGTTTGATCTAAAGTATGGATTACTCAGTTCAATAAGGAGATCTTCACTCGTTTGACATAAGGACTATGATAAGTCAACTAATGTAAATTGTTAACTTTTGGCTCATTTGAATCGACATATTAGAGTATTGGTTCAGTAGTTACACTAACTCATATAGTAAATTGTGGGATCATGGCTCAAAACTCGCACCTAATAAAGAATTGCCACATGTCTCGCTACCTCAGGCATTATAGAAACGACACACTAATCTTGTTTGTAGAGTTTGTTAGGACCTAATAATGTCGATACGAGGGCCCAATCATTATAATTTGCATATTAAACTTCTTTTGATTCATTTTGGTTTAATTATAGATCTAATATCTACAGTATTGTGTTTTTCTCAAGGGCAACTCACAAGAATGTTTCTCTAACAGAGGACCTTATTCAACATTGCCCTCCTAAAAAGGCTCTCTTCAAAACTGCCCCTTTAATAAAAAAAGGATGATTTATTAAAAGTTAGTTACCATTCCTTCTTAAATTAAGAAAGGTGACTTGTTAAAAGTTCAAATTACCTTCCCTTCTCACTCCTTCATATGTTAGATTACTTTGGTTGCCAGAGAGGATGCCAAAGTGTAATCTGGTAGGATATAAGGTTGGAATCTACCAGGTTCTAATATATTTTCTTTGAAAGAAAGAAGCATTAACCGCCTCCTGTTGTTAGTGCAGGGTGCCAGATTGTAACCTGGTATGCTCTAACTTGATTTCAGCATATTTTTTTGAAACAAAGAAATGCCAACCACCTGCGGTCATTGACATGGGGTGTCAAAATGTGACCTTTGTAAGCTACCATGTTCCAACATATTTTCTTTGACACAAAGAAGCACCAACTGCCTCTGGTCATCACGAGGGGTTTTGGATTGTCACCTGATAGGTTCCAAAGTTGGAACCTACTAGATTCTAACATTTTTTTTTTTTGGAAACAAAGAAATGTCAACTTCCTCGATGACTGTCACAAAGAAATGCCAACTTTCTTCGATCACCGACGTAGGGTGTCGGATTGTACCCTTGTAGGTTCAATGATGGAACCCACCAGGTGTTGACAGGTTCTATTCTAGAACCTACCAAATTCTATCTTAAAATCCACTGGGTTCCAAACTAGGATTTACATGATTATTTTCAATTTGTCATAAAAATCAAATTACCAAAGGCATAAAAAAAATCAAATTACCGTCAGTTTCCAAAGTACAATCCAGAGACAAAGGAGACCACTATTCATTTGAGGATCTTTAATTCCCAAATGGTGTCTCTATAAGCAAGGATGGCTCCCTCTTTGTCTTATGTCAAGATTTATTGTGCAGGTGAGCATCCTTGTAATTCAACAAATATTTTTATATGCATGTTGCTTCCTTAGCGCAAAAAAAGAAAAAAAAAGTTCGGTTGCTTAAAAACTCTATAGACATCAGCTTTAATGCAATCAAAGGTTTACATCGGCCACACTTAGAGAAGAAATCACGGCAAAAAGTGCCAACATAGTGCCAATATATTGGGAATGCAAAAAGCGAGAGCTTCAGCCATTGCAGAAAGGTAGAACTCATCACAAAATTATCAAAAATCAAATTCTTGAATTCAATGTAGGGTTGAATATATGAAACAAATTTAAAAAAAAAAAAAAGAAAAAAAAATTCCAATCCAATGGAGATTCTTCCTAATAGAGAATGAAACTTCAAATGAGAAATTCAAGCGAGCAAAAATGAAGAAAAAGATTGAATTCTTCAATTTGGGAATTTCATTGGATATACAAGAATCTTTGAGAAAGAGAATAATGGAAAAATGTTGGTGATTGGCGATGACCTTTGTCGAAGAAAATCAAATACTAGGAGAAGCAAAAAAGAGTGGAGAGGGAGTGTGAGAGAGAGGGAGATTTAGGGAGAGGGAGATCACATGAAGAGAGAGGGGAGGAGAGAGAGAAATCATGTAAAGATAGAGAGAGGAGGAGATATGTGTGAGTGAAAAGTAAGTTAGGGTTTGGTTTATATTTAGACAAATATGTCATTTGATAAATCTAATTAAAAATAAAATATTAACAAATGGCATAGTTTTGAAAAGGCAAAAAAAGGAAGGCAATTTTATTAAGGAGTGTTCATAAGAGGTATTCTATGTAATTTTCTCTTTTTTTAATTGTATTGCATGGTGTAGGTCTTGACTTGCTATGTGTGTGTCTAAAGCTATCTTTTGGCCATGGAAAGGGCAACTGCAAGTATGGGCAACAATTTGGTGGTCCAAATGACACTCCAACATGCGTCAATCATGATGCGGGCGCTATTGCTTTGCAACAGGTTTGCATATGCAAACTGATATTCAAATTGATATATTATATATCAATATGTTAATATGATTAATAAAAATTATTTTATATTATTATTATGAATAAATAATTTTTATTAATTTTTTTTATTGGAGAAAAATTATGGGTAAAGTTATTTGGAATCTAGAAAAGTTTTGACCTATTATGATCAAAAAGAAGATTACGGATAAATAAAATATTAAGTTTGAATTGGATTCAAATAGCTAGAATTGAATTTTGTAATTCAATTTGGGAAGCTAGATTTTAATTTGATAGATCTAAATTTGGAATTTAGATTTAGTGTCGTTACCAAATCCCTAACCATGGGGAAAAATCATAAATAGATAAATAGAATCTATTTTGATTTTGGTTGATTACGAAATCCCTAATCTTATGGAAAAACAATAAAAAGAATTTTATTAGTTCTTTGTTGGAGAAAATTGTGAATTAAATTTTTTAATATTTTTTTATTAATTTTCTATTGGAGAAAATTATAGATAAAATTATACAAATTATTTTATTAATTTTCTATGGAAGAAAATTTTGGGTTGAATAGTAATTAAAGCAATTATGTATTGAATAGTATTTTAGTGTCTTAGTATAAAAATATATTTAATTATAAGTTTTTTAATATATTTTTATGTTTAATAATATTTTTGAAAATTTCTAGAATTGATTTTGTATTAAAATATTAGTTTAGTTTGATATTAATTAAAACCATAAAAATAAATAATGTGTGGTAATTTTATTTTGAGTCTAAATGTCTTTTATAGTGTATTTTAAATTTGTAAATGCGATCTATATTATTTTTAGTAATTTTTAAAAATATTTTCAAGTCTTAAAAACCATATCTATGTCAAACCGAACAGCTCGAAATTTTAAAAGTTTGTAATTATTTTTGTATATTTTAATGTAAAATAATTTTTTTAAATGTTATTGTAAAAGTTATGTTTATAAAATAATTACTTTTGTTTTAATTTTCTATCGTTAGATTTGATATTTGGTGGAAACATTGGAGCAAAATGACACGAAAAGGGGCAAAATAAGACATCAAATGCTTAAAAATAAAGAAAAAATGAAAATTAAATTCCAAAGGCTATGTGGCAGCCTCTTCGCCTTTGGATCACACAGCCAAAAGCTCCAAAGCTGTCAGATTCAACAACATATGTCATGCTCTGTTGTAGTTGCCCGACACATTAGGCTCACCCACGTGGGAGAATTTGATGTAGTGTCAGATCGTGTATGACTGTGTCTATGTGCGCTTGATTTCTTGCTCGGCCTTTGGATCTACATACTTCGACTAAGCCAAGGGTCACAAATCTCAGCTTCATTGGCCCGCTTGGACCCATTTTTTTGTGTTTTTTGACTTTTGGATCGCACAATTAACGTGCTAGATTGAGCCATACTTGGTACATGCCGCCCCACAAGGTAGCCGATTTTAAGCCTAATTTCACACAAAGACAGAGGGAATCTCGTGTGGTAAAAAAATGCACATCAGAGCTGAATTAAGTCAAAAAAGTAGCAAATAAAATTATTTAAAAATCTTAAATAGTGAATTAACATTCACTATAAAAAGGAAAGGGGAGCTCAAGTTCTGCACCTCTTTCTCAATAAAAAATTATTGTTTAATTTTCTTACACAGTTTTAGTTTTTAGTTTCTAATGTTCAATTTTTAGTCTAAGTTTTTGTAAAATATTTCTCAAATTATGCTATAAAAATTATGCTCAATAATAATTTTTAGTATTTTTGTTTTAAATATATCTTTTTAATTTCTCTTTTTTGCTAATAAGAGAAGGGAAAATTTTGGCAAAATTATCTTAAATATTTTTAGTTTTTCTTAGTTTTTTAAGCAGTTATTATACAAAAATATTTCTACAAAACTTAAGGGCTATTTGGCATAGTTTTTAAAATAGGTGAAAATATTTTTATTTTAAAAAATAAGAATTTTTTTAGAATTATACTAAACTGTTTTCAAAATTTTTGCCTCGAAAAATGTGCAAAAATATTTCTAAAAATTCTAAAGACAAAACCAAACAGGGCTTAGAATTTTAGAGTTTTCTGAGTTAGAACTCTATCAAAATTCTGGTTTTGCTTTTTCGACAATATATATTGGCACAGATAATACTTGAGAGGACCTTGATTACCCGTAGATAGAGAATGACTGCATAAATACTTAACTTATTATTTTGGTTGTTATTTTAGCTAAGTAATGCTAAAATTTTGCTTGTTTGTTAAATTAAGTTTTTGTTATATCATAAACATGACATGGCACAATGAATGCTTGGTAATGCTTGATTTATTGACATAAGATAGCATAATGTATTTTTAAACCAATAAATAAATAAACTAAAATTTGTTTAAGTTAATTGCTAGAACAGAAAATGACAACCGTGCCCAATTTTTGAAGTGTTGCCCAAAATATTTTTCTAAACATGGTCAATTATAGTATAGTAAAGGTGGTCATACATATAAGGATATCAGAATTTGAAAGATTTATAATTTAACAGTTCAAAATAGCAAGGGTTTTACAAATAAAATTTAAAAGAAAATAAAAGTTTCAACAAATTTAAATAAGATTTTAAAACATAAAATTAGAATGGCGAAGCTTCGAGAATCCCTTGCATATTTCATAATTAATGTGAATTTTAACTCTAAATAATAATTCTCTAAAGCATTTGATTTGTTATATTTTTTCCATTAATAGCAAGCGTATTTACTATTTCTATAAGTCAACCTAAAGCAACAATATAACAAGCTATAATGCAGTAAGAGTTTAACTATAAAAAGTAGCAAAATAACTACTTTTCACTAGTGATTTGATATACCTACTATGAAAATTATAATTGTTGTTACTATAATTATTATTAACATAATTTTAAGATAGAAAAAATAATAACAAATTAAAATTAATATATTTTAATGGAATAAATTTTTACGTTAATTTTGACAAAACCTCGTTTTATGAAATATCATCGACAATATACTAAGTCATGCTACAGTAAAAGATATTCTATAAAATTAAACATTATTTTATTATTATTAATATTAATTATGCAATACAATTAAATTACATAAAGAAAGCATTGCTGAATTTATGCAAAAATAGGTAGCATAATAACATTAACAATAATTATTAAAAACATGAAAAATATAATTTATACCATAAAAATATTAACATTACAACACAAACATAGAGTTAAAAATTATACCAAAGTGTTATGCATACAAGATCATGTATTTGCCTCACTAATTCTCTACACTAATTTAGGCATTATTTTATTAATTTTGGTGAGGTTGGAGGAGTGCTCTAATAGCATCTCCTCTTGAAAAAAAATACCATTGAGCTTTTTAGCTCAACAGTCACAAAGGAAGGAGGGGGTGCCGAATGAAGGGAGGCACACCCCCTTTTATAGCGAATAAAAATTTGCTATTTTGAGATTTTTAATAATATTTATATATTGTTTTATTTATTTAATTATTAATTTATTATTTTTTTCTGCTTAATTTATACCAAGTTTAGATTCCTTTAATTTTTTTCCTTTTTTTTTTCTACGTGTTTCAACGTTCTTAAGTATGTGAATCTTTGGCTTTGATTTGGTGTGACGCGACGGTGGGAGTTACGAGGAACGGCTTGATCTTAAGTTTTAGCCATGCTATCGGATGGTTGAGAAAAGTGAAGAAAAAGGGGCCCCAGTAGACCAAATGGGGCCGAACTATAACCGTTAAATCGGTCAAGATAAACAGATCAAATGGCTGAAAACACAAGCACACTTAAGAACGCCCAAACATAACCTAAAACCACGCCTAACTCTCCCACATGGAAGGGCTGTCATATTCAACACCATGTCTCGTGTTCTCAGTTTTTAATGGGACTTATACAATAGACATTTCTTAAAGCAAAAATCAATTATTTTGCATTTATATTTCTCATTAAACTCCTTAGTTAAAGCAATTATGTGTTAAACAGTATTTTAGTATCTTAGTGTAAAAATATATTTAATTATGAGTTTATAATATGTTTTTATGTTTAATAACATTTTCGGTGATTTTTAGAATTATTTTCATATGTAAAATATTAGCTTATTTGAAATTAAGTAAAACCACAAAAAAATGACTGGTAATTTTATTTTGAGTCTTAATATGTTTTATAGTATGTTTTAAGTTTGTAGATATGTTTGATAATATTTTTAGTAATTTTTAAAAATATTTTCAAGTCTTAAAAAATATATTTATTTCAAACCAAATAAGCTCAAAATTTTAGAAGTTTGTAATTATTTTTAGTGTGTTTTAATGAAAAATAAATATTTTACAAATTATTGCAAAAAATATGTTTGTAAAATAATTATTTTTTTAATTTTTTATCTTTAGATTTGAAATATGGTTGAAAAACGGAGTAAAACAGCCCAAAATGAGCAAAAACAGACATCAAATGCTTCAAAAATATCAAAAATTTGAATTTTGAAAGAAAAGACTACATGGGAGCATCTCAATCGCACGATTAGCTGCCAAAGCGTCCTCATCTATCCGATCATCAAGCACATGTCATCCATTTACTATAGTAGCCACGTGGGAGAATCGTACATAGTGTCAGATCATTTGCGGCCATGTCCACGTGCACTTGCTTTCTCAACCTTTGGATCTCAGCACCACTTGGCCCACCTGGACCCCTTTTTCTTTGCATTTTTTGACTATTGGATCGTACAATTAAAGGCCCAAATTGTGTCGTTCTTTGTACGTCCATCACCGTGAAGCAGCAGATCACGGTTGAAGATTTGCACTCTCAAGGACCTAAAATGAAGAGAAAAATAAGAAATTTTTTTTTTTAAAACTGTGCAATTTACAAATTTGGTCGAGTAAGTCTTGAAATAAACAATAAAAAAAGTTAAAAATTGTAAATAATAATTTTTATTTGCTCATAAAAGTAAGGGGGTTTGTCGTGCATCCCATCCCCTTCTCTGCAAAAACAAACACTTTTAATTTTTTTAATAGTTTTTAGATTTAGTTTTTACAACTGCTTTTAGTCTAAGTCTTTGTAAAGTATTTTCCATTTTATGCTCTGAAAATTATGCTCAATAATACTTCTAGTATTTTATTTAAAACATATCTTTTTAATTTTTCTTTTTAGCTGAGAAGTGGGAGAAATTCTGGCAAAATTATCTTAAATATTTTTAGCTTTTCTTAGTTTTCTAAGGAGTTATAATACTAAATTATTTTCTAGAAAACTTAAGATTTTAGTGTCTTCTTAACTAGAACTCTGTCAAAATTTTGGTTTTGATTTTTTGACGACATAGAATGGCACGGATAATGCTTAGAAGGACCTAGCCATAGATAGAGAATAGCACGATAAATGCTTAACTTATTGTTTTAGTTGTTATTTTCGCTAAGTAATATTGAAATTCTGCTTATTTATTAAATTGAGTTTTAGTTACATTATAGATATAAAATGGCACAATAAATTCTTTGTAATTCTTGATTTATTGTCAACATAAGATGCCATAATGTATACTTAAACCAATTAACAAATAATTAGAAAAACTAAAATTTGTTTAAGTTAATTGCCAAAACAGAACCTTTGAACCTTAGCATTGTTATGATTACTGTTTTATCTCTTTAAATGAGTTGTTATCAATGTTGTTAATTTTATTAAAGTTATTTCGAATTAATTACACTTATTGTTGAAATTCTGTTTTAATTTAAGCTACATTTCTAGTTAATGAAGTTTCAAAATAACAAAATTTTGAAAATAAAAAATGCTGTAAAAATATGTAAATATTGTAAATATTTTGTAAATAATAAATATTAATCCTTATATTTTTTAGCCTTAAAATAAATAAATAGTTAATATAACAAATATACTAGACCTTAGCAATTTTTTCTCCTAAAGGTTCGAACTCAAATTCATCGAGATTTTTTTTTTTTTTTTTTTTACTTGGACAACCTTATTCTTGGGGTTATATCGAATTATACTTTTTAAGTTGAAACAAGTTTTTGGTGCCGTTTTGAAAGGCCGAGTGATAGAATTTTTGGAGCCACATTTTGATGAACATAAGTTTTCTTCAATTCATTCTCAAATAAAATTTCACCAAAAAGGTTTTTATTTTTGTGTGATTGTTACTATAGTTGTTTAATAATTGTAATTGTATTGTTTATATTTTATTAATAATATTTTGACTTTTTTGCCAAATGCATTACTTTTCTTTGGTAGGTACATTGTATGTTGTATAAGATAAGTTTTGTCTTGACTTTTAAAATTAGATCCTATTTTCTCAAAGGTTGTACAATAATGTCTTATCTTTCAAAAGTTAAATAATAATATCAAGTAAAAATTTTCAAAAGATCTACAGTACCTAATTGTACTAATGTTTTTTTTTGTCTCTACTCATATGGTTTTGAGTTTTATTCAGAGTAGTGTAAAATAGTCATTTAAAAAATAAAACAAAAGAAAAAAAAAAAAGAGTCCTGGTGTTAGAAACCACTATGGTATCCTCATCCAAGTCATCTCAAAGCTTTATAAACATCTGTGTATTTGCTGTTCTAGTCCAGGAAAAGAACCAGTCTATTTTTAAGAAGCATTTAAACTAGGTCAAGCCTTGACTAAAAGAAGGATAAACTTAGTATATGGGGAGGTAGTCTAGGTTTAATGGGTGTAGTTAAAGCTGAAGTTGTTAGACATGTATGCCCTAAGGAGTAAAAATATAATATGTTTTTGAGACATTTTTATCAATAAAGAATTCTTAATAAAGAATTCTTTGTTATTTATATCTACCAAATTCTTATCCTCTTTACGTTCATATTTATTGAATGTATGTTAAGCAAACAATAGTCTGAGACTGTTGGTTTAAACCTTTAATAATTGGGCATATGATGGACAATTATGCGGAAGACATGATTCTTAAGGTGACGGTCTAAATCATAAGATCCGCAATCAAGGGAATAAAGTTAGGTGCTTTATTCATGTAAAGATAGTGATATTGTCTATATCCCTATTGGGAGATGGTTTATCTTGACCATCGGAGGTGGACTCCATGAATAGAAACATTGGCATATTGTCATAGGTGACAATGTGTTGGATCGGGACATAAAGTGAATTGATTTGGATTAACTCAGATAATCATTTATATTGTATCTTAATCCTGAGATGAATAGTGGGCATGTTGTCTCGACTTATGTCTTTTGATGTACCAAAGGGTGACACCCATATTTTAATAGTGGTACGTATGCTGATATGTTGGAGGCATGACTCTAGATAGTGTAGACCTGTTATTCATAGATATAGAATCTATAATTCCTCTTTAGGAGTAGTGATATCTGCTTATGTACGTTATCTTATAATTGGAAAACTAGAGCTCTTAACCATTTGGATACATAGGTGTAATCGAATGGTATACCGTCTTCAGATGGTAAGTTTTCTGATGATGAGATTATGGAATGTAAGATAAAAACAATCGAGAACGTAAGATAGAAGTTGTCCTTAAGCCGATTATGGATAATCCTAAGGGGATACGATACATTGTAGTATGTCATGGAGATTTAGCTATACGGGCTTTGTAATTCTATATAGTTCGAGACTACAGCTCCAAGCTTTTAGTGGAGTAGCATTAGAGTTGATAATTATAAAATGTATATATGAGATATTGGGTTTCATAATTATCGGGAGCTTGAACTATATAGGTCCATTAGGTACCCTTTGCTAGCTCACAAAAATTCTACAACGATACGGCATGTTTTTTCAATAATTAATAATTGGTGACTCATGTCAGATTTATCAAATTGGCTGAAATTCGAAAGAATTAGATAATTCATGTTTATTTCTCAATTGAATTAATTTTGTGATTGATCAGATAATTCATATCTGTTTATCAGTTGAATTAATTTTGAATTAATTCAAGATAAACTTGTTGAATTATCAGAAATTTATTTATTTTCCTAGAGATTACCTAGATAAAGTTGTTTTGATTAGATAACTTTTCTATTAGGTTATTTGAATTAAAACTGAGACTTTATCCTATAGAATCTTGGTTGAAAAATTAGAGATTCGCTGAGATTTTTATCGGCAGTTTGGCATGCTAATCCTTAGGTTCGGCTTGCCGATAGGGCAAGTTCGACATGCCGGTTAGATAGATTGGTATGCCAATTGCGCAATAAAAAGATCATGCATTTTCACACAGATTTCATCAGATATTGATCCAAATTTGATTTTGATTCGAATTTTGAGACATTATCTAATAAGGACTGATTCCTAGGCCCAACCTCTATAAAAAGGGAGCGAGTCTCACTATTATTTAGATCAGTTGAAAGATTAAGAGTGAAACTCGAATAGTGAGATTTTGAAACTCCTTAAGAGCTCTTGTTCATAAATCACAAACACTAGCTTTAGGTTCTCTCAATTGGTTGGAAGGAGAGTTGCTTGGTGGAAGAGTTGTACGTGTGAGCCCACACTCACTCTGATCATGGAAAGAGAATAGCAAAGAAGACCAATTAATTGAGCCTTTTTTGGAACTTTACTTCTCTTCGCAGATTGTAGGAGTTCTTCGGCATTCAAAGGTTAGTAAAGATCTGGTTAATTTATGCATATAGTGTGTCAAACTTGTGTTTTAGAAAATACTCTGATATAAAATTTTTAAAATTCCGCTGCATACTATTTTTTAAATAGAAGCAACATCTAAAATGACTAAAGTCTTAAGTATTATTCCTAGTGTTCTTATTCAAGGTCATATTTGTGGTCGAACCTTCGGAACTAAAAAGATAGTCCCAAATATCTCTACAAGAATTTCATCCATGATAGATCACTTAGATGCTTTCATTGTCCTACAAGGAGATCTAGGAACTCTAGAAAAGATATTTGTTGTATCAAATTGGAAATTATTAGGCATTCATTCTAAACCCATTGTTTTGTTAAATATAAATGGTTTCTTTGACAATTTGTTTGTTTTTTTAGATAATGTTGTGGATCATAACTTTCTTGTAAAGTCAAGTAGGAAGATCTTTGTCTCTACCCCAACTATAAAGGAATTACTTGAAAAGATGAAGATTATCACTCTTGACATAGACACTGCAACTTCCAAGCTAGATTGGAAGAAGGAAGATAGTAGAAGATACTCTTGAGTTTTGGATCTCTCTCTTTAAACTATTTCATCTTTTAGTTTTACCTACAATTCATTTAAGTTTATTTATGTTTGTGTTAGTGTCTTTAATAACCGCTCTTTTATATATGTTATTACTCTTTCTGCTTAATCTTGTCAATCAGTGGGACAATGTTCAATTTAGGTTAGGAAGAGAGGGCTATGACAAATTTTTTCAAAATTTAACAATTTTTCAATTTTTGTGTCTGTGCTTTAATGGGACTAGTTTTAATAACCAAGCAAAAAAATTTTCAAAATTAAAAAAAAATGGTGCATTGCTTGTAAAACTTTAGGATTCATATTTTCCAAGGTTGAGATGGCTAAGTGAAAGATCAATCTTGAAACGCGTTTCGTTGTGATTCGAAAATGTAATCTTGTGTGTTTGTATATTTTCATCTTTGCATCTTTTTTTTTGTTGCATGCATGTTTGAAGGTGGCCGGGGTAACGAATGCTTAATATTTTTGAAATGCATCTTCGTCTTATTAGAAATAATAGAGTAAAAAGTGACTAGTATTCTTGAAACATGTTTCTATGTATCTGTATTGCATATAACTGTCTTGATTAAAATATCTAAAATTGAAAAATATAAAAAAATTCAAAAAATTTTGAAACCTCAAAAAATATTTAGTAATTCATGTAAATATTTTTATTTTTTTGGGTGATTTGCCTCTTGTCTAATGATGAAATTAAATATTATATCATTTTACATGACTTATGATAAAATTCAAATATTGCTTAAGTTTATGTTAGTTTCTTTTTTTGTCCGTTTATATTTAAGTTGTGATTTTTCCCAAATTTTGAGCATTTAATCTTGAACTATGATTTGTTATACTAATTTAGAGACTATTTATGTTGATATAAACTGGTCTATTTTTATAAAATTTGATAACTTGTTTGAATCCCTCTTGATGTGAAATCCTAGATAACACTAAGTTATAGATATAATTTAGGCCATTTTTGGATCGTTTGAACCTTTCGAGCTTTCATGTTTGCATTCTATATCCTTAGTCACCCTGTTGAGATTAAAAATTCTGCTTGGCTTAGTCACCCACAAATTTTAGCCTGGCCTTTTAATAAAATTATAACCCTTTACCTTTCACCCAAAAGGCATCTTATCTTTTAAGTGTAATTGGGTTTATGCTAATGTTATGGGAGGTTGGGAATGGTTAAAAACGTCTGTTAAGTCTGTAATTTTAGTTACACTGTTGTAATTTTTAGTTATTTTGTATTTCCATAAAAAAGGAAAAAAAAAAAGAAAATAAGAAAATAATAACTAAAAGTAAAAAATTAAAAAATATTAAAAAAGTTATGAAAAAAGTATAAAAAAAAGTTAAATAAAAAGCGAATGGCAATGTAAATTTCATATCAAGTTTAGGTTTGCAACTTAGGAATTAGATTGTATATTTTTTTAAGGTTCGGGGATTTGTAAGTGTTTTATGGGCAAATTTATCCTTTATCCTGCCGTTGACCTTAGCCTTACATTACAAGCCGAATAAAGTTCTAATGATCTTTAATGAAGCGTTTTGTTATTATGTTATATTAGTGGAGAGGGATGAAAAACAAACTTATGAGATTTTATTAAAATAAATTAGTTTGTATTAATGTAAATTTATCTGATTAGTATAGACTAATTAGTGATTGAAAATCACACACACAAAGGAAAATGCATCTTAAATATGAGACACACTTTTGAAATGTACCATAAACTTGAATAATATTTACATTTTTATTTTGAGACATGAATCTGAGATAATCCCTGAGAAAAATCAGCGAGGAGTTACTAGCTTTTGAAAAACCAAATATTTGGTTTGTTTTTAAATTTTATTGCTTTAATTGCTTAGGGCTAACAATATGCTAGTCAGGGGTGTGATGAGGCCAAGAAAATGTAAATTTTTTAAAGCTAAAATCAATTATTTTGCATTTATATTTCTCATTAAACTCCCTAATCAAAGTAATTAGGTGTTAAATAGTATTTTAGTGTCTTATATAAAAATGTGTTTGATTATAAGTTTTTAATATGTTTTTACGTTTAATAATATTTTTGGTAAATTTTAGAATCGTTTTTGTACGAAAAATATTAGTTTAGCTTAAAATTAATTAAAAATAATCAAAATAATATATTGTAATTTTATTTTAAGCCTTAATGCATTTTATAGTGTATTTTAAGTTTGTAAATATGTTTTATAATATTTTTAGTAATTTCTAAAAATATTTTGGTTTCTTACAAATCATATCTGTGTCAAACCAAATAAGCTCAAAATTTTAGAAGTTTGTAATTATTTTTTAGAGTGTTTCAATGTAAAATAAATATTTTTAAAATTATTGTAAATATTATGTTTGTAAAATAATTAATTTTATTTTAATTTTCTATTTATAGATTTGAAATTTAGCTAAAAAAAGAGCAAAACGGCACTAAAACGGCTAAAATCAGACAAATGTTTAAAAATATCAAAAATTCAAATTTTAAAACTAAAGGCCACATGGCAATGTCTTAACCACACAATCAATAGCCAAAGTGTCATCAGCCTTCCGATCAAAGGGCACAGGTTGTCCACTCGTTGTAGCCCCCAAATAGGGAGGGCCCACCCACTTGGGAGAATTTGATGCAGTTTCAGATTGTGTGCAGCCATGTCCACATGCGCTCGCTTTCTCAATCTTTGGATCTGCTTACTTTTACCGATCCAATGGTCATAGATCTTAGCTCCAGATGGCCTACCTGGACCCATTTTTCTTTGCCTTTTTTGACTGTTGGATTACACGATTGAGGCCCAAATTGCACCGTTCGTTGTATGTCCATCTCTATGAGCAGTAGATCAAGGCCAAAGATTCGCATTCTCAAGGACTAAAACGAGGAGAAAAGGAAGAAAAAAATGTTAAAAAATGTGCAATTTGCACAATTTGGCCGAACAAGTCAAGAAAGAAACAATAAAAAAAATGTAAAAATTGTAAATAGTAAATTTTTTTTACCTATAAAAGGGGCGACAGGGGGGTTTTTTGCTATGTGTCCCATCCCCTTCTCTGCACAAAAAAAAAAAACACTGTTTAATGTTTTTAATAGTTTTTAGTCTTAGTTTTTATGTTTAGTTTTTAGTCTAAGTTTTTGTAAAATTTTTCATTATGCTAAAAAAATTATGCTCAATGATGTTTCTAGCATTTTTATTTTAAATATGTCTTTTTAATTTCTCTTTTTTAGCTAAAGAGAGAGGGGGAAATTCTGGCAAAATTATTTTAAATATTTTTAGTTTTTTTTTTCGTTTTCTAAGCAGTTGTAATGCTAAATTATTTTTTAGAAAACTTAGGTTTTTAGTGTTTTCTTAGCTAAAACTCTACCAAAATTCTAGTTTTGATTTTTTAAAAGACATAGACTGACATGGATAATGTTTGGGAGGACTTTGATTACCCATCAATAGAGAATGACTTGATAAATGCTTAACTTATTATTTTGTCTGTTATTTTAGCTAAGTAATACTGAAATTCTGCTTGTTTATTACATTGAGATTTTTCTACATTATAGAGATGAAATGACATAATAAATGCTTAATTTATTGTCCACATTGGACGTCATAATATATACATAAGCCAATTAATAAATAATTAGACAAACTAAAATTTGTTTAGGTTAATTGTTAGAACGAAACCTTTGAATCTTAGTATTGTTATAATCACTGTTGTATCTCTTTAGATGAGTTATTATTAGTGTTGTTAATTTTATTGAAGTTAGTTTGAATTAATTACACTTATTATCGAATTCTGTTTTAATTTAAGTTACATTTCCTGTTATTGAAGTTTCAAAATAATGAAATTCTGAAAATGAAAAATACTATAAAAATGTGTAAATATTCTAAATATTTTGTAAATAATAAATACTAATCCTTATATTTTTCAACTTTAATACAAATAAATATTTAATATAATAAATATATTGCATTTTAGTAATAATCTTTCCCTGTAGGTTCGACCTCGGATTCATCAAGTTTTATTATTTGGACAACCTTATACTTAGGGTGATATCGGATTGTACTTTTGTCAAACAAGTTTTTTGTGATGAGACTTAGAAAATGCCCATTTCTTAAAGTTAAAATCAATCATGTTGCATTAAATAGTATTACATAGTATTTTTGTGGATGTATATTTCCCATTAAACTCCATAACTAAAGCGATAATGTGTTAAATAGTATTTGAGTGTCTTAATATAAAAACATATTTAATTATGAGTTTTTATATTTTTTATGTTTAATAATATTTCAATAATTTTTAAAATCGTTTCGTATGTAAAATATTAGTTTAATTTGAAATTAATTAAAATAGTGAAAATAATGAATGGTAATTTTATTTTAATTCTTAGTATATTTTATAGTGTGTTTTAAGTTTGGTAATATGTTCTATAATATTTTTAATAATTTCTAAAAATATTTTCAAGTCTGAAAAATTATATTTATGTCAAACCGAATTAGCTCAGAATTTTAAAAGTTTGTAATTATTTTTGTATGTTTTAATATCAAATAAATATTTTAAAATTATTGTAAATATTATGTTTGTAAAATAATTAATTTTGTTTTAATTTTATATGTTTAGATTTAAAATCTGACCAAAAAATGAGCAAAACAACACCAAAACGATCAAAATTTGACAACAAATGCTTCAAAAATTAAAAGAAATTTGAATTGTATAAGAACAGGACATGTGGCATAATTTCACTTGTCGGATGCGCTGCCAAATAGATGTCGGTTCTTGGATAGGTGGTGTGACATCATTGCATGCGTCAACACGTGATAGCCAATGGGGCTCGCGCACATGGTGTGTCTCAATGTTGATCAAGATTTGTTGTGGCTTGCTATATCTGCGCTCGCCTTTGCTTCCATCATATGAGCTTATGAGGACTCCACCCAATGACTCACAAGAATTCTATTTTCTTCCCTTGTGTTGACTCCATCTTAGCTACTGTTTTAGCCTTAGCCGTGCAATCTACGGCTTAGAGACGTCCATTCTTGACCTATAAAGCATCGGATTTTGTCCAAAAATAGGCGGTCTCAAGACCTGATCCGAAGAAGGAAAATAAGGAAGAAAAAATATAAAAAAAGATCAAATTGCACCATTTGATCCGAAAATATCAAAAAATAAATAGTAAAAAAAATTAAAAAATGGTGAGTAGTGGCATGGATTTGCCTATAAAAGGTGGTTTGTCAGCTCTGTAGCCCCTTCTTATTAAAGAGTTAGTGTTACATTTTCTTAAATAGTTTTTGGTTTTTCGTTTCTAATGTTTAATTTTTAGTCTAAGTTTTTGTAAAATATTTTCTAGATTATGCTGCAAAAATTATACTCAATAATATTTCTTGTATTTTTATATTAAGTATATTTTTTAATTTCTCTTTTTAGCTGAGGTGACAAGGAGAAATTTTGGTAAAATTACCTTAAATGTTTTTAGTTTTTCTTAGTTTTCTAAGTAGTTATAATACAAAATTATTTTCCAGAAAACTTAGGATTTTAGTGTTTTCTTAGCTAAAACCTTGCCAATATTCTGTTTTGATTTTTTGACAACATAGATTGGCACAGATAATACTTGAGTGGACCTTAATTTCCGTAGATAGAAGGGTTCGGTAAATGCTTAACTTATTATTTTAGTTAAGTAATGCTAAAATTCTGCTTATTTATTAAATTGAGTTTTTGTTATATTCTAGACATGAAATGGCATAGTAAATATTTAATATGCTTGATTTATTGTCGACATAAGATGGCGTAATGTATACTTAAACCAATTAATAATTAATTATAAAAACTAAAATGTGTTTAAGTTAATTGTCAAAACGAAAACTTTGAACCTTAGCATTGTTATAATTACTATTAAATCTCTTTTAATTTGTTGTTATTATTGTTGTTATTTTTGTTAAAGTTAATTTTACTTAATTGCATTTGTTATTGAAATTCCATTTTAATTTAAATTCCATTTCTTGTTATTAAAATTTCAAAATAATGAATTTTTGAAACTGAAAAATGCTGTAAAAATGTCTATATATTGTAAATAATAAATATAAATTCTCATATTTTTCAAATTTAAAATAAATAAATAGCTAATACTGGACCTTAGCAATATTCTTTCCTTAATGGGTTCGACCTTAGATTCACCGACTTTTATTACTTAGGCAACCTTATACTTGGAGTTATATAGGATTGTACTTTCTAAGATAATGGTATTTTGTGTATCATGTAAGATAAGAGTTGTCTTGATTTTTAGCAAAATCTGATGAACATAAGTTTTTGTTCAATTCATTCTCGAACAAAATTTCATCAACAAAAAGAATTTTGTTTTTCTGATATTGTTACAGTAGTTGTTAATAATTGTGTTTGTATTGTTTATCTTTTAATAATATTATTTTGACTTATCTCTTCAGTCAGATGCAATATTTTCTTGGTAAGTATTTTGTGTGTCCTATAAGATAAGAGTTGTCTTGATTTTTAGCATTAGGACCCATCTTGTCCAAAGTTGTACAATAGTGTCTTGTTTGTCAAAAGTTAAATAGTATTGTCAAGTGAAAATTATCAAAAAGATCGATAATTGTTACATATTTTTCCACCTGTTTATATTTGTCTTCACATTTTTTTAACCTGTCTTTACTTGATCCTTTGTTTTTAATCATGTATAAGATCCCATTTTAGTTTAAGGTTTTATTCAAAGTGATGTAAAATAAAGTCATTTAAAAAACATAAAATATAAAAAATAAAAAAGAGTCTTAGTTCTTAGAAACTATTATGGCATCTTCATCCAAGTCATTTGAAAGCTTTACAAACATCTATGTATTCTGTAGTTCTAGTCTAGGAAAAGAACCAGTATATTTTGAAGAAGCATTTAAGTCTATTTTGAAGAAGCATTTAAAGTAGGTCAAGCCTTGGTTAAATGAAGAATAAACTTAGTATGTGGAGAGGTAGTCTAAGTTTAGTGGGTGTAAGTATTATTCCTGGTGTTCTTATTCAAGGTCATATTTGTGGCGAACCATAGGAACTGAAAAGATAGTCCCAAATATCTCTACTCGAATTTCATCTATGATAGATCACTCAGATGCTTTCATTGTCCTACCTGGATACATAGAAACTCTAGAAGATATGTTTATTGTATCGAACTAAATATTATTAAGCATTCGTTCTAAACCGATTGGTCTATTAAATATAAATGGTTTCTTTGTCAGTTTGTTTAGTTTGTTAGATAATGCTGTGGGTTAGAGCTTTCTTGCAAAGTCAGGTAAAAAGAACTTTGTCTCTGCCCCAACTATGGAGGAATTGCTCGAGAAGATATAGATTCTCACTCCTAAGACAGACACTACAACTTTCAAGCGAGATTAGAAGAAGGAAGATTGTAGAAAACGCTCTCGAGATTTGAATTTTTTCTCTTTAAGCTCTTTCATCTTTTAGTTTTATTTATAACATGTTCATCTATGTTTGTTTATGTTTCTATTAGTGTCTTTAATAACTGCTCCTTCTTACATATGTTGTTGTCCATTCTGCTTAATCTTGTTAAACATTGGGGATAATGTTCATTTTAGGTTGGGGGGAGAGAGTTGTGTTAAAATTTTTCAAAATTTGTCAAAAATTTATCAATTTTGTGTCTATGTTTTAATGGGACTAATTTTTAAAACCAAGAGAAAAAAAGAAATATTTAAAAATTTAAAAAATGGCATGCTGTTTATAAAACTATAAGATTTATATTCTCCAAGGAGGGATGGCTAAGTGAAGGATTAGTTTTGAAATACGGCTCGATGTGGTCTAAAAAAATAATCTTTTGTGTCTGTATATTCTCATCTTTGCATCTTTTTTCTGTTGCATGCATGTTTGAAGGTGGCTGAGGTAGCAAATGCTTAATATTCTTGAAGCATATCTTCGCCTTATTAGAAATAACTGAGTAAAGAGTGATTAGCATTCTTGAAATGTGTTTCTATGTGTCTATTTTGCATCTGACTATTTTAATTAAAAACATCTAAAATTGAAAAATCTAAAAAAAATAAAAAAAATTTAAAACGTAAAAAAATATTTTATAATTTATGTGAATATTTTTTTTTTTTTTTTTTTTATGATTTGCCTCTTATCCGATGATGAAATCAAATGTTGTATCATTTTTATGAATTGTGGTAAAATTCAAATATTGTTTAAGTTTGTGTTAGTTTCTTTTGTCTGCCTCATATTTAGGTTATGATTTTCCTAAATTCTGAGCACTTAAACTCAAACTATGATTTGTTATACTAATTTAGAGAGTATTTTTGTTAATATAATCTAGTTTATTTCATAAAATCTTATAACTTGTTTAAATCCTTCTTAAGGTGGAATCCTAGATAACACTAAGTTATAGATATAATTTAGGCCCTCTTTGGATCGTTTAAACCTTTTCAAGCTTGCATGTTTACATTCTATATCCTTAGTCACCCTATTGAGCTTAAAATTTTCGATTTTCTTTGTCACCTTCGAATTTTAGCCTAGCCTACTAATAAAATTATAATCCTTTACTTTACCTTTCACTCATAAGGCATTTGATCTTTTGAGTGCAATTGGATTTATGATGATGTTATGGGAGGTTGGCTAGGGTTAAAACATCAGTTAAGTTTGTAATTTTAGTTACTTTGTTGTAATTTTTAGTTATTTTGTATTTTTGAAAAATAATAGCAAAATTATAAATAAAAGTAAAAAGAGAAAAAAAGAAAAGGAAGTTATGAAAAAAAAGGAAAAAAAAAGTTAAATAAAAGTGGAGGACAATTAAAATATCATTTTAAGTTCAGATTTATTACTCGGGAATTAAATTGTACATTTTTAAGGGTTTGGGAATTTTGGAAGTGTTTTGTGGGTGAATTTAGCTTTAAATATATCATTCATCCTAACTTTTATTCTAGCCTTTCATTACAGGTTGAGAAAGTTCTAATGACCTTTAATGAAGTATTATACTACATTAATGGAGAGAGGGATGAAAAACAAACTTATATGATCTCATCAAAATAAATTAGTTTATATTAATGTAATTTTATCTTGTTAGTATGCACTGATTAGTAATAGAAAAGCACATACGGGAAAATCTATCTTAAATATAAGACATGCTCTTGAAATGAACTATAAACTTGAATAATATTTGCATTTTTACTGTGACACATGAATATGAAATAACCCCTGAGAAAAATCAATGAAGAGTCACTAGCTTTTGAAAAACTAAACTTTTGTTTTGTTTTTAAGTTTTATCGCTTTAATTGCTTGGAACTAATAATAAGCTAGCTGGGAGTGTGATGAGACTTAAAAAATACACTTTTCTTAAAGCTTAAATCAATCATTTGCATTAATATTTCTCGTTAAAACTAGTAATTAAAGCAATTATGTGTTAAATAGTATTTTAGTGTCATATCATGTGCGACTATGTCCACTTGCGCTCGCTTTCTTAGCCTTCGGATTTGCTTACTTCAATCGAACTAACAGTCACAGATCTCTCCTCCATTTGGCCCGCTTGGATCCATTTTTCTACGAGTTTTCTGACTGTTGGATCACGCGATTAACGTGCCAGATTGAGCCATACTTGGTACATACTGCTTTAGCAAAGCAATCGATTTTGAGCCTAAATTTGTACAAAGATGGAGGGAATCTTGCATGGAAAAAAAAAAAGAAAAATAATAATAATAAAAAAAGCAAATTGAGGCCACATTAAGTCAAAAAAATAGCAAATAAAATAAATAAAAAATTTTAAATAGTGAATTTACATCCACTATAAAAAGGAGGGGGAGCTTGTGTTCTGCACCCTCTTCTAAAAACAAAAATTATTGTTTAATTTTCTTAAATAGTTCTTAGTTTTTAATTTCTAATGTTCAATTTTTAGTTTAAGTTTTTGTAAAATGTTTCCCAGATTATGCCGTAAAAATTATGCTTAATAATATTTTGTATTTTTATTTTAAATATATTTTTTAATTTATTTTTTTAGTTAAGGTGATAGGCAGAAATTTTGGCAAAATTACCTTAAATATTTTTTGTTTTCTAAGTTTTCTAAGTAGTTATAATGCAAATTACTTTTCTTGAAAAATTATTTTAGTGTTTTCTTAGCTAGAACTCTGTCAAAATTCTGGTTTTGATTTTTGAACGAAATAGACGAGCACAGATAATGCTTGGGAGGACCTTAATTAGCTGTAGATATAGAATGGCTTAGTAAATGATTAACTTATTATTTTGTCTATTATTTTAGCTAAGTAATATTGAAATGCTGCTTATTTATTAGATTAAGTTTTTGCTACATCATAGACATAAAATGACAAAGTAAATGCTTAGTAATGCTTCATTTATAGTCGACATAAGATGGCATAGTGTATACTTAGATCACTTAATAAATAATTAGAAAAACTAAAATATGTTTAATTTAATTACCAGAATAGAACCTTTGAACTAAGCATTGTTATAATTACTGTTAAATCTCTTTTAACATGCTATTATTATTGTTGTTATTTCTATTAAATTTATTTTGAATTAATTACCCTTGTTATTGAAATTGCATTTTAATTTAAGCTGTACTTCTTGTTGTTAAAATTACAAAATAACAAAATTCTGAAAATGAAAAATGTTGTAAAAAAGTGTATATATTATACATAATTTTATAAATAATAAATATTAATGTTCATACTTTTCAGCTTTAAAAAAAATAAATAGCTAATGTAATAAATATACCGGACCTTAGCAATATTCTTTCACTATAGGTTTGACCTCGAATTCACCTAATTTTATTACTTGGATAACCTTATACTTTGGGTTATATCGGATTGTACTTTTTAAGACCAAATAGACCCCAAAAAAGGTTGTTCACCCCTGACGGTATACTTGATTGGACTTTTTAAAGGGAAATGTCTATGAGCATGATTCATGGTTGTATGCTACAAGGCGACAATTTGTGGTTCATGGGTCATAAGATATAAAGAATGGTTATACACTTAAGATTATGCACATAGACATATTGGCATTATTATATATTTATATTACTGAATGGTACTATGTTTGCCTATTTTGATATATGTTAAATGAATAGGGCTAGAAATTATCACATTAATGTTTGTATTTTTAAGATTATGCACATAAACATACTAGCATTATTATATATTTATATTACTAAATGGTTTTATGCACATAGACTGGCATGGATAATGCTTGAGAAGACCTTGATTAGCCGTAGATAGAGAATGGCTTAGTAAATGTTTAACTTATTATTTTATTTATTATTTTAGCCAAGTAATGTTGAAGTTTTGTTTATTTATTAAATTGAATTTTTGTTACATTATAGATATGAAATAGCAAAGTAAATGCTTAACAATGCTTGGTTTATTATCAACATAAGATGGCATAATTTATACTTAAACTAATTAATAAATAACTAGAAAAACTAAAATATGTTTAAGTTAATTGCTAGAATAAAACCTTTGAGCTAAGCATTGTTATAATTATTGTTGAATCTTTTTTAATTTGTTATTATTATTGTTGTTATTTTTATTAAATTTATTTTGAATTAATTGCACTTGTTATTGAAATTCCATTTTAATTTAAGCTGTATTTCTTGTTATTAAAATTCTGAAATAATGAAATTCTGAAATTGAAAAATGCTGTAAAAATGTCTATACATTGTAAGTAATAAATATTAATCCTCATATTTTTTAGCTTTAAAATAATTAAATAGCTAATGTAATAAATATACTAGACCTTAGCAATATTCTTTCCTTGTGGGTTCCATCTCGTATTTACCTAGTTTTATTATTTGAATAATTTTATACTTGGGGTTATATCGGATTGTACTTTTTAAGACCAAACAGACCCTAAGGAAGGTTGTTCACCTCTAGTGGTATGCTAGATTGGACATTTTAGGGGGCAACGTCTATGGCCATGATTCATGGTTGTATGCCGTAAGGCGACAATTTATGGGCCCTGAGTTATAAGATATAAAGAAAGGTTATACACTTACGATTATGCATATAGACATACTGGCAATATTATATATTTATATTATTGAATGGTATTATGTTTACTTATTATTGATATATGTTAAATGAACGGGGCTAGGAATTATCATATTGATGTATATATTTTTAAGATAATGCACATAGACATACTGGCATTATTATATATTTATATTACTAAATGGTATTATGTATATAGACTGGCATAAATAATGCTTGGGAAGACCTTAATTAGTCATAAACAGAGAATGGCTTGGCAAATGATTAACTTATTATTTTATCTGTTATTTTAGCTAAGCAATGCTAAAATTCTGCTTCTTTATCAAATTAAGCTTTTGTCACATTACATATATGAAATGGCAAACTAAATGCTTAACAATACTTAATTTTTTGTCGACATAAGTGGCATATTTTATACTTAAACTAATTAATAAATAATTAGAAAAACTAAAATAGGTTTAAGTTAATTGCCAGAATAGAACTTTTGAACTAAGCATTGTTATAATTACTATTAAATCTCTTTTAATTTGTTGTTATTATTGTTCTTTTTTTCATTAAATTTGTTATTGAAATTCCATTTTGATTTAAGCTGTATTTCTTGTTATTAAAATTCCAAAATACTGAAATTCTTAAAATAAAAAATGTTGTAAAAATGTGTATATACTGTAAATAATAAATATTAATCCTTATATTTTTCAACTCTAAAACAAGTAAATAGCTAATGTAATAAATATATTGGACCTTAACAATATTTCCCTGTGGGTTCGACCTTGGATTCATTAAGTTTTATTACTTAGACAATCTTATACTTGGAGTTATATCATATTGTACTTTTTAAGACCGAACAAACCCTAAGGAAGGTTGTTTACCTTCGGCAGTATGCTAGATTAAACTTTTTAAGGGGAAATATCAAGGAGCCTAATTCATGGTTGTATGCCGCAAGGCGACAATTTATGGGTCATGGATCATAAGATATAAAGAATGGTTATACACTTAAGATGAATTTAATTATTAACCTACTTAAGGAGCTTTGTTAATTAAATTTGTGACCAAAACAAGGAGTAGTTAGCATTGGTATACCAATTGATAGGATCTGTGTTCCAGACTAGTTTATTTTTTACTACCTCAACGTAGCTGACATGAACAGGGCTAAGAATCGTCACATTAATGTGTATATTTTTAAGATTATGCACATAGATGTACTGGCATTACTATATATTTATATTATTGAATTGTGTTATGTTTGCTTGTTATTGATATATGTTATATATTTAATATGCAAAAATGTTGCTTAGCTCGTTACATATGATACATAATAAAGACCATAATTGGGAGAACTTTTAACGATTAGAAAAGAAACCTAATACACAAGAAATACAAATAGTACTTAACAAACCTTATAAAACAAAACCTATAAGCATTGATCCTAACCGAGTATTTCAAGGCCTAGAGATGCTAGCAAGATAAGATGCATGTGTTGCTATAGAGAACACATCAAGTGATCTCCAAGAGTAACATGAAGATTAAATGATTACTAGGTAGCTCATTGATAATCTATAGGATAAGTTTATAGGCTAAGTTCTCTTGGTCAGACCAATGGTTTTCCTTAAATCTCATGAATTGCAAGTGGGAGCCTAGAATTACTATTTAGGAACATGTGCCTATTACACGTGGGTATTTGGTTGACACTCAATCAAATGGAGCCAACATAAGTGTTGGAGATGACCTTTAGAACTTTGTTGAAAGACTTGTTCTTGACTAAAATAGTAAAAGATCTCTAAGATTTTAAGATTGTGCTTAAAAAAACTCGAACATCAGTTCAAATGTGTTGGGACTTTAACAGTTACTAATTTTTATAAATCCTAGTAATGGAATAGGTTAGAAGAACAAGTAGGAACAAGCCAAGAAGTGGGATCCGAAGAAAGCTAAGTGCTTCTACTCTAGGAGGTTGGTTACTTCAAGATGGATTCTAAGATCTCCTACCTTGGGAGACATAAGGAGATAGGGTGATCTCTTGTATATTGAAATTAATTAGTGGAGGATTCTAATGACTCATGGGTCATAGATTCTGGAGCCACTAATCATGTGTATATTTCATAGCATAGGAAACAAGAAGTTTTCTTGATAGGAGCTTTACGTTGATGATGAGTGTTCTGGTTAAGTGAAATAGTGGAAGATGTACACATTACTGGACACCAAACCAATTATGACTATAAAAGGGCTAATATTTTTAAATCTAATAAGACATATATTTAGTAGTTACAATTAGGTCAAAAAAGCCTTAACAAGATACAGAAGTTAAGGCAAGGTCCTTTGAATTTCTTAGAGGTAGAAACCTTACCATATTGAGTCTTATTTGGAGGACAAAATGACCAAAGGGTCTTTTAGGGCTAAAGAAAATCAACCTAAAGAAGTCCTAGACATAAGTGTATATGGATGTTTGTGTCCACCTAAATGCATTGGTACATGGAGTGTACGAGTACTTCATCGCATTAAATAAATGAGTACTTGAAGATTGGGTTTATACACCTAATGCTCTAAAGGGTGAAACTTTTAACAAGTTCAAGGAGTTTCAAGCGGAAGTGGATAAAACAATGGGTTAAACCTATCTAGTCACTTTGATTAGGTCAAAATAAAGAATACCTCTTCAAGAAGTCTATAGGACACTTATTAATGATTGGGATTCTATCCTATTTGACCACATCAGGATCTCCATAATAGAGTGGTGTAGTAGAAAGAAGAAATAAAACCCTATTGGATATAATACATTCCTTAATAAGTTATTTGAAAATATCCATATCTTTTTTGAGGATATGTACTACAAATGGCATGATATCCTTTAAATGATATTTTGATCAAAGTAATTCTTAAGGTCCTAGACACGTCTTGGATAAGAAAGCCTGGGAGTTAGAATTTCGTTTAGAAGTTTGCATGTTTGTAGGATATCCTAGAGGGATAAAATATGGATTATTTAATAATCCAAAAAATATAAAGTCTTGGTTTCTATACATATAACATTCTTTAAGGAAAGTTACATGCAAGACTTTAAACCTTAAAGCAATTTAGTGCTCAAGGAGTGAAGGGCTCATTGACTCAGTTCAAAGGTTCTGAATGTGGAAAGTATTACAATCATGATAAAGAAACCTAAAAAAATCAACAACACAAAGAGCATCATCGTAGTAGGAAAGTTGTTAATCAACCCACTAAGCATCAATGCAAAATCTTTAAGTTGAGATTGTTGAATTTGGCCATGATCTCACTTGATTTGGTGAAGCTATGGGGAATGTTGTTGGCAAACTCTAGTAGAAAGGTGTGAACATTGAATTGGAAAAGGCTTCTAATCAAGTCTGGAAATTTGTAGAAATACTTGGAGGGATTAAGTCTTTAGGTGTAAAGGTCCACAAGAGGAAAAAAGAAGTGGATAAAAAGGTGAAAATCTTTAAGGGTAGATATGCAGCAAAGGAATACATGTACAAAGTGAACATTTGTTAGACTAGGTGCCCTAAGGATGAAATAATGTAATAAGTTTTTGAAGACATTTAATCAATAATGAGTTTATTTATTATTGATATACCAAATGTTGTCCTCTTTATATTCATTTCTGTTGAATGTATGATAAGCAAACAAAAGTCTGAGGCTATCAATCTAAACCTTACGATCATCCATATGATAGACAGATTATACGAAAGACATAAATCTTAAAGGTAATAGTCTAAATGATAAGATCTGCAATTGAGGGAATAAAGTTGGGTGCTTTATTCATGCTAAAAGTGTTATGTTGTCTACATCCCTAACAGGAGATGACTTGTCTTGATCATCGGAGTGGGATTCCATGAGTAAAAACATTGTTATATTGTTATAGGTGACGATATATTAGATCGGGACAAAAGTTGAATTAATTTGATAAATAATTCTATTTGTTTATCAATTCACTTTTGGGCAATCATATGTGTGATGTCTTAATCCTGAAATGAACATTGGGCCCATATTCTTGACTTGTGTCTTTTGATGTACCAAAGGCTGACATCCTAAGTTGATGATGGTATGCATAATGGTATGTTGGAGACATGTCTTTTGAATGATGTAGGCTTGTTATTCATAGATATAGAATTCAGAGCTCTTTTGTAGGGTTAATGATATTCTCTTATAGGCATTATCCTATAATTGGACGAATGAAGCGCTTAACAATTTGGATACATAAGTGTAACCGAATGGTATCTTGTTTATGAGTAGTAAGTATTCTAATGCTGAGATAATGAAATATAAGATAAAAATAATCAGGAAAGTAAAACAAAATTTATCCTTAAGCCGATTATGAATATCCTATGGTGATGTTACACATAATGATAAGTCATGCACGATTGGCTTGTTAGAGTTTTGTAATTTTATATAGTTTGAGAATACAGCTCTAAGCTTTTAATGGAATAGTGTTACAGATAATAATTATAAAATATTTATTTGGGATATGTTATTTTATAATTATAGGAGCTTATGTTATTTAACATAAGTCACCAATATGCAAGCAAAACACGCCGTATCGTTATAGGATTTATTATGAGCTAGCAGAGGAGACCCGATGGATATATATGGATCAAGCTCCTATAATTATAAAATAACACATCCAAGATACATATTTTGTAATTATCAACTCTAGCGCTACTCCACTAAAAGCTTAAAGCTATACTCCCGAACTATATAAAATTACAAGGCTCTAATAAGCTAATTGTTCTTGACATATCAAAATGTGTAATATCTCCATAGGATATTCACAATCAGCTTAAGAATAAATTCTATTTTACCTCTCCAATTATTTTTGTCTTATATTCCATTATCTCGCTATTGGAATACTTACTATTCATAAATAGTATACTATTTGGTTACACCTATGTATCCAAATGGTTGAGCGGTCTAGTCTTTCAATTACAAGATAATGCCTATAGGAGATATCATTAACTCTACAAAAAAGCAATGGATTCTATATTTATGAATAACAGGTCTATGTCAATCAAGAGTCATGCCTCCAACGCACTAGTATGTATACCATCATTAAATCAGGATATCACCCTTTGGTACATCAAAAGACACAAGTCAAGAATAGGGCCCATTGTTGATTTCAAGATTAAGACATCACACATATGATTGTCTAAAAGTGAATTGATTAAAAAAAAGAATTATTAATCAAATCAATTCAACTTTTTATTCTGATCCAATATATCGTCACCTATGATAATATACCAATGTTTCTACTCATGAAGTCCTACTCCAATGACCAAGATAAGTCATCTCTTATTAAGGATGTAGACAACACAACAATTTTAACATAAACCAAGTGCCTAACTTTATTCCCTCGATTGTGGATCTTATCATTAAGACTATCACCTTTAGGATTCATGCCTTTTGCATAATCTGTTCATCATATGCACAATCTCAAAGATTTAGACTGACAGTCTTAGACTTTTGTTTGTTTATCATACATTTAACAGAAATGAACATAAAGAAGACAACATTTGGCATATGAATAATAAATAAACTCTTTTTTGATAAAATGTCTCCAAAACCTTATTATATTATTTAATCCTTAGAGCATCATGTCTAACAATCTCCTACTTGCCCTACGTGAGTAAATATGACATGTCTCACATCCCTATAGGCTTTACATGCTTCTAAAAAACTCTCGTAGTTAGTGTCTTTGTGAATGGATCAACTATATTGTCCTCAGACGCGTTCTTGCATACTACAACATGTCCTCCCTGAATGAAGTCTTTTATCATATGATACTTCCAATGTATATGCTTGCCCTTCTTGTGAAATGTTGGTTCTTTAGCATTAGTTATCATTACAGTGTTATCATAATATAACGATACCACCTTATCCATACCAAGAACTACCTCAAGATCTCCAAGGAACTTGCAGAGCCACATAGCTTCTTTCGAAGCTTCACTAGCTGCCACATACTTGGCCTCCATTGTTGAATATGAAGTGCAATCTTGCTTGACACTTCTCTAAACTATGGCACCTCCATCAAAAGTAAACACTAAACCAGACGTCGATCTTCTCGAATCCAGATAGGATTGAAAATCTGAATCAGTGTATCTAAGAGGTGTTAGATCCTTACTAGGATACACTAGCATATAACCTCTAGTCCTTCTTAGGTACTTGAAATTATGCTTGACCGCAACCTAATGGTTTGGTCTTAGATCTGACTAAAATCGACTTACTATCCCAACAGCATAACAAATGTTTGGTCGTGTGTAAAGCATAGCATGCATGAGACCACCCATTGCTGAAGCATAAAGCACCTTCTTCATGTATTCTATTTATTCATTAGACTTTGGAGAGCCTTTCCCAAAAAAAGTAATTCCAGACCTAGATAGTTGCGTGCCTTTCTTGCATTGTATACTTCTTAAAAATTTTATCTATATATGCAGCTTGGGATAAAGCTATTATTTTGTTTTTCCTATCCTGAAAGATTTGGATACCTAGAACATAATTAGCTTCACTCAAGTCTTTCATATCAAACTACTTAGTCAACCATAATATGACCAATGACAATGCCCTAACATCATTATCAATTAGCAGAATGTTATCTACATAAAGCAGTAAAAAAACCACCTTTTTATCCTTAATGTGCTTGTAAACACATGGCTTATCCACGTTTTGTTCAAACTCATAAGTCTTGATCACTTGATCAAATCTTATGTTACAAGAATGGAAAGCCTACTTAAGTCAATAAATTGAATTTAGCAGCTTACAGACCTTACACTATTGACCCTTAGCTTTGAACTTGTTTGGTTACACTATATATATGGACTTATCAAGATGACCATTCAAAAAGGCTATCTTAACATCCATTTTCCAAATCTCATAGTCGAGAGCAGCAACTATGGACATGAGAATATGGATAGACTTAAGCATGGCTATAGGTGTGGCTATAGGTGAAAAAATTTTCTCGTAAGCGATTCTTTTCTTTTGCATGTATCCCTTTGCTATCAGTCTAGCCTTATAGGTTTTAACTTTCTCATCTGCTCCTCCTTTCTCTTGTAGATCCACTTACACTTTATGGGTTTTACCCCTTCGAGAAGATCCATAAGTTTCCAAACTTGATTAGTCTCCATAAACTTTATCTTAGTGCTCACAGCTTCTGTCTAAAGCTTTGAATCAACATCCTCCATAGCTTCTATGTAAGTGTAAGGATTCCTATCATGTTCAACCAATTTAGTCAAGTAAGCTTCGCCATTGAACATATACTTCTCAGGTTAACGCCCGATCCTCCTACTATGTCAAAGCTCCCTAGGTTGTTGTTTGATCGATTTTTCTATATTGATTGGATTGGTTTCAACCAGAACCCCTGGAGTGATTGACTTACTTGCTAACTCCTAGGAAAGTTGCATTTGTTAAAACCATGACTTAATTTCCTTTTGGGTTATAGAAAGAAACCCCCTTTTGTCCCTTTTGAATATCCTACAAACACACAAACTTCTGAACTTTCAACTTATTCACTTCCTTGTATAGGACATGAGCCAGGCATCTCCATATCCAAATATGGTTTAAGGATATCTTCCTATCCGTCCATAACTTGTGAGTTTTAGGAACCAATTTTGAAGGCATGTTGTTCAAAAGATAACATACAGTTTATAGTGCATATCCCCAAAAGGATAAAGGTAACATACTAGAACCCCTAGAGTGATCGAATCACTCACTAACTCCTCGAATGCCACTTTTCTATGAGGCTTAAAGTTGTTGATGTAATTTTCCTCAAGGAAGGCTACATTCGTTAAAACCACAACTTTATTTTCTTTTAGGCTATAGAAATAAACCCTTTTTTCCCCTTTTGGATATCCTACAAGCAGACAAACTTTCGCACATGCTTCCAACTTATTTGCTTCCTAATATAGGGCATGAATCAGGCATCCCCATATGCGAATATGGTTTAAGGATGTCTTCCTACCCATCCACAACTCATGAGGAGTTTTAAGAATCGATTTTGAAGGTATATTGTTCTAAAGATAACATACGGTTTGTAGTACATATCCCCAAAAGGATATAGGTAACATTGAATAACTCATCATGGACCTAGCTATATCCAACAAAGTCCTATTACTTCCTTCAACCATGCCATCTGCTGTGGAGTGCCTGGCCCAATCAAATGGGATAAAATCTCATTTTCTAATAAGTGTCCTAAGAACTCATCGAAGAGGTATTCTCCACTTTGATCAAATTGAAGTGCTTTTATAGATTTACCTAATTGCTTCTTTACTTCAGCCTGAAACTCCCTAAACTTGTCAAAAGTTTCGCTCTTATAATACATTATGTTGACATACCTATATCTTGAGTAATCATCAATAAAAGTGACAGAGTCCTCATATTCTCCATGTGCCCTGATGTTTATGGGACCATAAACATCACTATGCACATGTTCTAAAACTCCTTCAACTCGATTGCCCTTAGACCTAAATATAGTGTTTTGGTTATCTTGCCCTCCAAACAAGATTCATATTGTGGTATAGATTCCACCTTTAAGTGACTTAAAGGTCCATCTCTTACTAATCGTTGAATCCTATTCAAGCTAATATGATCTAATCGCAAGTGCCAGAGATAAGTCTTATTAGAGTGAGAAGTTTTAAGTATTTTAAAGTTATCATTAACCTTAGTGTTAAGCAGTGAGTCCATCTTAGGTTTGATAAAATATAGGTTGTTTTGTATCCATCTATTATAGATAAAAGATTTGTTTTTTGAATCATAACTTTATTATTAAAAGAGACTGAATAAGAGACTTTAAATAAACAAGCAACATATATTAAATTCCTTTTGAGTTTAGGAACATAAAAACAATATCTCAAAACTAAAGTCCTATAGCTATCAAAATAAAGATGGACGTCTCCCACTACTTTAGCCAACACCAACGATCCATCGCTCATCCGTAATGTAAAGTGCTCATGTATCAGACTTCTAGTTTTCTTGAACCCCTACAAAGAAATACAAACAATCTATGACAAAAGTGCCATTTGATTCCTTAACTAAACAAGTTTCAATAACTAGAAGTTTATACTTACCTCCTCTAGATAGGAAGTCCTTGCAATTCTTCTTAATATATCCAACCCTTCTATAAAAAAAGCATTTCAGTTTCTTCAGATTTTTCTTTTTCTTCTTCTTGTCCTTGCCTTTTTTCAGTATAAAACATTTCCTATTCTTAGCTCTTTGTTTCTTTCCATTCCTAGAGTTACCTCTAAGGAACCATAACCGATAAAAATTAATTAATTAAAATAATAAATAAAAATTTGATTAACCATAATCAATTAATAAATATTCACCACATAATATCATGACAACATTTAATTATATATAAACCCTAGAGTGCCAACTCTCTAAAAAAATTAAATTCGAGTATAGGAAAGATTAAGATCACATAATTTAAGTATATAACATGATCACAAACCCATAAAATCAACGTAAAAACCAGCCTCTGATACTAATTGTTGGAAAAATGAAACACAACGAAATATTTAAAAATTTTAAATCAGAATATTTTTGAAAATACAAGTTTGACATGCTAAATGCATAAATTAATGACAAATCTTGCGTATCTCTTTTATTTACCAAAGTTTGCTGAAAAACTGTGTAAAGAAGAATGTTCTAAAAGAACCTTAACCAACTGGTCTGCTTTGGAATTCTCTATCCACGATCGGCGTGTGGGTGGTCGTATGTCGTATAGTCTTTCCTCTGGTGACTCTCCTTCTAACCACTTAAGAATACCAAGAGCTAAGGTTTTAGACTTTGAACAATAGCCTTTTGGAGTTTCAAAGTTTCTCTCACTAGAGTACTCATTCTATGCTTCTCAAATGATCTAAATAACAAAGAAAATCACTACTCTTTTTAGTGGTTGGATCTGGGTTAAACCTTATTAGATTAGCCTTCAAAATTCGCGTCTGGATTAACTTCTAATGGAAAACATGTCAAAAATGCGTAACTTGATTATCGCATGTTCGACAAGCTGATCTAGGAGATCAGCTTGTCAAACCAGCTCTATCGACCTATCGAACTTATCCATCGGCCTGCCAATCATGCGATAATCTAGAATCCTTAGAATATCTTATTTTCACATAGGAATCTTAGATAGACTTAGTTTTAATTCAAATAATCCAATAGAGAAGTTATCTGATTAAAACAGTCATATACAAATAATCTCATAGTAAATAAAATATTATCTAAATAATTCAACTTGATTATCTTGGATTAATTCACAAAAATTAATTCAACCGATAAACTAACATAAATTATTATATCCACTCTTAACAAATTTCAACCAATTTAATAATCAACACAAGTCACCAATATATAGGAAAAATATGCTATATCATTGTAGGATTTATTGCGAGCTAGCAAAGGGGATCTGATAGATATATATAGATTAAGTTCCTATAATTGTAAAATAACATATCCCAAATATATATATTTTATAATTATTAATTCTAATGTCACTCCACTAAAAGCTTAGAGCTGCACTCTCAAACTATATAAAATTACAAAGCTCCAATAATCTAATTGTTTATAACATATCATAATGTATAACATCCCTATTGGATATTTATAATCGACGTAAGGATAAATTCCATTTTGTCGTCCTAATTATTTTTATCTTATATTCCATTATCTTACCATTAGAATACTTACTATTCATAAATAATATACCATTCGGTTACACCTATATATCCAAATGGTTGAGCGCTCTAGTCTTCCAATTATAAGATAATGTCTATAAGAGAATATCATTAACTCTACAAAAGAGCTATGGATTCTATATCGATGAACAATGGGTCTACGTCAATCAAGAGTCACGCCTCCAACGTACTAGTATACATACCATCATCTAATCAAGCTATCACCCTTTGGTACATCAAAAGACATAAGTCAAGAATACAGGCCCATTGTTCATTTCAGGATTAAGACATCACACAAATGATTGTCCAAAAGTAAATTGATTAAACAAATGGAATTATTTATCAAACTAATTCATCTTTTTGTCCCAATCCAATATATTGTCACCTTTGACAATCTACCAATGTTTCTACTCGTGGAGTTCCACTCCAATGACTAAGATAAGTCATCTTTTGTTAGGGATGTAGACAACATAACAATCTTAACATGAATAAAGCGCCTAACTTGGACCTTATCATTTAGAGTATCACCTTTAAGATTCATGTCTTCCGCATAATCTATCCATCATATGCAACTTAAAGGTTTAGACTGACAGTCTCAGACTTCTGCTTGCTTCTCATACATTCAAAAAAAATGAACATAAAGAGGACAACATTTGGTATGTGAATAATAAATAAACTCTTATTGATAAAATATTTTCAAAAACTTATTATATTGTTTAATTGTAATGCCCCTAGGTGGGGGTTAAAAGCTTTTACTAAATAAAATGAAGATCAGAAAATAAAAAGAAATCATCAAAATAATTTGCCCGAGACTTAAATAAAAACTCTCAAAATAAAATAAAAACATAAACAAATAAATAAACCACAGTTTAATATAACGCCTTAAATTTCAATAATATAAAATTGTCATCATCATCATTTCAATCCTCAGCACATCTTAATACAGTCACAAAAAGTAACAATTGATGCTTATATTAGCATGAAGAACATTCATTATAATTGAAGTATTCCCAACGTAATATAGCTACAGAGCTTCCTTAACTATTTTCCTTGTAGCTATCTCACACTTAGTGAGTCCTAAAGAGATGGAAATAAAAGGGAATGAACGACAACATGCTCAGTAAGGAAAACCATTACTCACCTTTAGGTTTTATCCTTACCACATTAAAACATGCATGGTTAGTTAGTTCTCGTCATTATTCATAAATTTTATCATGTTTAATTCCAGTGGATATCTTATGATCATTCTTACCAAGTTTCATACATATATACATATATACATATTAATTTAGGATTCAATTATGCTCATATGTACCTACTGTGCAATAGAATTTCATATCACTCAACTCAACAAAACCTAAATGGGTGCGCTTGATCACCCTCTAAACATTCTAAGGGTGTTCTGGTGAGGGGACATTAAGCCCCGAGTCCTCACCAAGTCGATTCTTGTACTATGTTTTGGGACTTTTGACCCAAGGGAGCGTCATCACTTCCCCCCTATTTTACCTTTTAGGATATTCATGCCCAAGGATGTAATCGCCGCCGTCTTCACATCTCAACATTTCTCTATATTCATCCGTTATTTATAAAGTTAGTCTTCCTAGCCATGCTTCTCAATTTATAACAACATGTGTCACATCATTATGTTCCTCACTGTACAATACAAAGCGAGTTCCACATCATCATGTTATAGATATAATCATATACCTTCAAAATAGTATATACATATCTTGCAACATAAAACAACAAATTTTAAGTTATCAAACCTCACAAAAGATGAGTAATAAAATCCCTACCTTTTAAGCTTATCAACAATCTTTTAATCTTGAAATCAATTAACGTCAGCTCCACACTCCCTTGATCCTAAGGCATGCATAAGGATAATTAAAACTAAAGCACAACATACAACCACATTCATAAATAAATCATGTGTAAATCCATCTCACTAGTGTACCATTATGGAAATTTCTTTTTCAATACCAAAGTAACAATTTTTGTTTTAACACAATATAAAATGTATACAAGTTATCTATATATTTTAGTCCCTAATAAGATTCATAAATCACTTAAGATAGTGTTGGGAAGGTTGTAAGACATTAAGGAATTAGGAGGTGAGTAAAGTTGGGTTCTTGGTTCAAGTTAATAGCTAGTCAGAAAACACACATGCTGATCATACCATTTTCCAGTCCTTCACTATCTTTGGACTGTGATTTACAATTACATTCAGGAGATTGCTCGAGAAATTTTGCATACTTCATCTTTGAATTCTTTTTCCTTTCTGAGCAAAGAAAAGTCAAGTATGATTAACTTCATATTCTAACTAATAAACTAAGACATAATTATTAGATGTATAACACAAGTGCTTCCATTCAAAATCATGCATTAAACTAGTACATAGAGACATTAGAAGGATCTCTTAGTTACGAACAAACTTGACAGATTTTTCATTAAACAACTACCTTCATGACACACAAACATTTCACCCACATAACACACTCATGTTTTCTACAAAGTATCCCCACAATTGACCTTGGGTACTTCCTCAAAACATTAACAGAATACTATACATTACAAACATTATACGGATACGTTTCAAGAGCACAAGGTACTCTGTATATTAGCTATCCATGTCATGCATGCATAGAGAATACAAACAATCGATAAATAAAAGATTGGACCTTAGATAGGATGCATTTCGAGAGCATGAAGTACTCCGTATCATTAGTCATCTTGACATTAGGTTCAATGAATCTAAAGGTTTTAACAACATACCCTAAGAAATACAGAGTGTGGGGAAAACAGTTATTCATAACACATGAAACATGAACGTATAGGCCATGGGTAAAACCAAAAGATTACATACTAAGATTCAAATCAAATGGCTACTTTTACTTTCCTTTTCCCATCTAAGCTTGGATGTTGCAGTGTCGGACTCCGAATGGATGATTTGCATCTTATCTAACAATTCCTCGATTGTTGAGGTAGTAATAAAGATTTGTCTTCCTGATTCTACAACGAAGTTTTCTTTTACCGCATAATCTAGAAATTTTAAAAGACCATCATAAAAACTATTTACATTTAAAAGTCCCATGGGTTTGAAATGAAAGCCCAATAATTGCCTACTAGCAACTACGAATATTTCCTCAAGAATATCTAGACCACCAAGTAATGCTATAAAAGCATCAGAATTATCAATCATGATTTTATGATGTTTAGGGGTGTCCAAAACTCTTTTCTCTCTACCTATTGTTTTTCCACAAAGGTTCCTTTCAGTTAAGAGTCGAGGAATAATCCCTAGGACTTCGACACCACCATACTTAGCTGCTGTTGCCACATTTCCCATTAATCATAAACTACCACCCCTATAGGTCAAGTTAATCTTTCTATATGCTAGGACTTGCCCTAAGTGTTTTGTGGCTTCTAGATAGACTTTATCTTTTCTAGGGCTAGAACCACAGAAGACACAGACATTTTTTATTTTCTTGGCAGACTAGGAGATAGACATATTTGGTTTATATAAGTGATTGCTTTATGATTGCTCTACTTAGACTCAAGGTTCTACATGAGATTTTAAGGATGAGGTTTATGAAAAAGGACTAAAGGGACAGACGAGTAAGTAACAAAAAGATAATCCAAAGATTTAATAAAATATTATGCAGGTAAGAAAGTAAGAAAAAGCGATTAATAGTTTATGGAAAGTCTAATATTCTTTTTGAAAAATTTTAGACACGAACTGTATAACTTTTTACAAATGTATACCAAATCTAGAAATTTAATATGAATGACAAACTACTGCAGAACTTTTAAAATTTGAGACACAAATCTTGAAATATCTGGATAAGTTTTCAAAATTCAAATATATTACAGTACCATATGTGACGTGTCTGATAAGATAATATATTTTATTATATATATATTTAAGAAAAATCATAAATTAAATGAGATACTAACATTTACTATGTCAATGTAATAATCACAATTATTTCAAACACAAAGGAAAATATTCTGAGTAAAAGAAAAAACATAAACTGTTGAACATCAACTGAAACCATTGCAAATAAGCAAAGACTAAACAACCTTTATAGAGTGATGACTTATTCCTCGTCCAGTTTTATTATGGCTTGGCAAATAGGATCTAGAAATACCATATTGCTGAGGCGTTGTCTTTCTGCATGGAATTTAGGCTAGAGTTTAAAAATAGCTCCTTGAACATATCCACTAGGGTGACTATGAAGAGGAGGATGGATGCTATCCAAGTTTTCCTTTAAAAGTCTATCCCTACAAAACCTTATTTTATCTTCTCTATTTGTAGACATTTAACTAGGTGAAGTAAATTTACCGTTACAATTTTATCTTCCATATTTATTACACATTACCGCGATAGCACGAGCTCTTCTTTTTATTGGACTACGATTGGTACTCGTTTTTGGTAAACCGACATCTTGATTGAAGTCACTCAGATGGACCTTCCCCTCTATCAACATTCTCACATCATATGGAATGTCAAAACTCATAAGAATCCACAATCGAGTAATCCTAGCCTTGTATTTCTTTCTGAGAATCTTTTGGGAGAGTGATGGGAAACACTTTCTCAAGTGTTAGTACTTTAGGTCCATAATGAGATAAAGAGGAGTAAATAGAAAAGAAAAATTGAGACAATAAATTGCAGAATCCTAGAATTTCTTCTTCTTTTAGAGAGAAAGAAGAAGTTCTAGAGAGAAGGAAGAAGATTAGAGATTTAGAGAGACAATAACAAATTAAGAGAGAGACTGTGAGCTAGGAGAAATAAGCTCCCATGTATAGTAGACGTATATGTAAACAATGATTAAACTACTATAGATGACACGTATACAGGCCACGTGGGAGAGACAATATTAGTCAAACTGATTTAGGATTTGGACTAGGCCCAAATGTTCAAAGTTGAAATAGGTCAGGTTGTTTTGGGCCTTAACACATTTAGAATGAGTTAAATAACAAACATAAAATTGAAAACTAATTTGTACAGATCTTAAGCCCATTTCAAAGTCCACTAAAAATAAAACTAACTATGAACAACAAGTCTAATTTCACGACAATCAGGGATCTTATTGAATGGCATTCAAATCATTCCATAACAACATAATCCTCTAGTAACTCAAATAATTTGTTTTAATCAAAGCCTTATTAAACAATGCATACACTCATATGTTATCCTTAATACTTAACATCTATCAATGGATTCATCATCATTACTCCCAAGGGTTTAAAATGTGACCAACCTTGAAATCAATACAATTTACATTTTCTAACATAGACCACATTAAAGAGCAAGGACCATTAACGTTATTACTTAAGGACATCTAATTTCCTTAGAATCCCATTTATACAATCTTTAATTTTCTCATATAACAAAACCTTAAGTGACCAAGAGATTCACATTTAAGCATCTAAAGATTAAACCTTTCATTATAAAGATCTAAAATCATCACTGATGCCCTAAATATTTTGATTTACCTAAAGAAATTCCTATTGGTTATTTTCACATTGCATCTATTCATAAAGATTCATGGATACACTTAAATATAATGTACGCAACAAAATATTTGAACCTTGAAATTCATACATTCTTGCCTTTACATAGTCTCAACAAACTAAAAATCTAACATTTATTTCACTCAAGATTCAATACTATAGATTCCTAACTTATCTTATATTCTTCAAGTAAATAAAATTTTCAAGAAAAATTGTTGACACTTAAATACTCCACCGAATTCACACATAATCACTACTTAAGTCTGAATCAATTATAAAGAATTTGGCACATCTATGCCAAACTTTGAAGTCAGCAAATCAAATCTTATATTTTTTATTTTTTTCACGAGAAAAAGGCTTTCTTAACTCCTTGTATCTACATAAATTTCTCATTATTCTGTATGAATTAAATATGCTTATAGATCCTAGTATTATACGAATCTCTCATAAGCATTCTACTTATAAACCCATCCCATATAATTATTATTTCCTCATAATTATTAATACTTTTCTTCTATATAATTATCGTGCTCACATAATTGTTAATATTTTCATTCTAGGGCCATTCCATTTTACATCCTTTTGGACTGTATAAATCAACTTGAAGGTTCATTTTGATGATAACAATGAAAATTCAACTTCAAAACCATCTCAAAAACAAATTTTTAAAGTGGTGCTACACTCCCTAGGTTAACTAAACCCAGGCTCTGATACCAAAAATTCTGTAACGCCCCTAGATGGAGGTTAACAGTTTTTATTAAATAAAATAAAGATCAAAAAATAAAAATAAATCATCAAAGTAATTTACCCGGGACTTAAATAAAAACTCTCAAAATAAAATAAAAACATAAATAAATAAATAAACCACAGTTTAATATAGCACCTTAAATTTTAATAATATAAAACTGTCATCATCATCATTTCAACCCTCAACACATCTTAATACAGTCACAGAAAGTAACAATTGATGCTTACATTATCATGAAGAACATTTTTTACAATTGTAGCAATCCCAACGTAATATAGCTACATAGCTTCCTCAACTATTTTCTTTTTAGCTACCTCACACTTAATGAGTCCTGAAAGGATGGAAATAAAAGGGAATAAGCGACAACATGTTCAGTAGAGAAAACCATTACTCACTTTTAGGTTTTTATCCTTACCACATTAAAACATGCATAGTTAGTTAGTTCTCATCATTATTCATCAATTTTATCATGTTTAATTCTAGTGGATATCTTATGATCATTCTTACCAAAAATCATACATATATGCATATTAATTTAGGATTCAATTATGCTCATCTAATCCGCTATGCAATAGAATTTCATATCACTCAACTCAACGAAACCCAAATGGGTGCGCTTGATCGCCCTTTAAACATTCCAAGGGTGTTCTGGTGAGGGGACTGTTGGAAAAATAATACGCAGCAGAATTTTAAAAATTTTAAATCAGAGTATTTTTCAAAACACAAGTTTGACATGCTATATGTATAAATTAACTTGATCTTACTGACCTTGTATGCGCCAAAAAGCTCCCGAATTCTGTGTAAAATTTTAAATTAGAGTATTTTCCAAAACATAAGTTTGACATGCTATATGTATAAATTAACCTGATCTTACTGACCTTGTATGCGCCAAAAAGCTCCCTAATTCTGTGTAGAGAAGTAACGTTCCAGAAGAGCCTCAACCAACTGGTCTTCTTTGCTATTCTCTATCCACGATCGGAGTGAGTGTGGGCTCACACATACAGCTCTTCCTCAAGGTGACTCTCCTTCCAACCAATTGAGAGAACCCAAAGCTAGTGTTCGTAATTTGTGAACAAGAGCTCTCAGGGAGTTTCAGATTCTCACCAGTAAAGTATCACTCTTAATCTCTCTATTGATCTAAATAACTCATTAGACTCACTCTCTATTTATAGAGGTTGGGTCTAGGGTCATTCCTTATCAGATAAGGTCTCAAAAATTCAAAACAGAACCAAATTCAGGTCTATATCAGATAAGATACGCGTAAAAACGTGTGAAAACGCGCGATTTTTAATTCGCGCATAGGCAGGCCAAACTTTTCCATAGGCAGGCCGAACTTGCCTGATCGGCAGGCTAAACTTTAAGTTCG
>CAMOHE010039258.1:0-18555 GCA_946598075.1 Artocarpus hirsutus
CTTTATCAACAAGTCATTTGAATACATTTTTATAGAAATCTTTTTAGGCCAAAGCATTTTAAAATCGGCTATCAAAGAAAGGGGTAGAAGTCCTACCTCAATACTCGTACCGGTGTCTCACACCGTAATCCCGGTCCGCTATATGTTAGCTCCGCGGATCCACGCGTAATCCTAAATGCATAGTAACTTAGTCCATTAGCATCTAACCCGAAGTATCCTATGATACTAAATCATCTCATGATGTCCTAGTGTGCCATTTAGGTTTATAAAATCATTGTACAAAGTTGAAATTCAAATCAGGATTCAAAACAGTTAAAACGGGTAAAAATCACAAAATTTTCCCTTGCTCGGTCGGCCTGTCGGTTTCCCTAGTTCGGCCTGCCGGAGGAACAGGTTTGGTCGGCCGAACATCTCCAGGTTCGGCCTGCCGGTCGGATGAATTCGGCCTGCCGATCCTTTGAATACGGCCTGCCGAACACGAAGTTCGGCCTGTCGATCTGGAAAAATTCTAGAAATTTTCACGCACGGGTCTCGGCATTCCGAATTTCAAATCTTCAAATCTAACCTGTTTTCTCAATTCCCAAGCATAGATAATCATTATAAACAATAGAAAATCATAATAGAACACTTTTTAATGATTTAAAACAAGTTTTAAACAAGATTTTTGCAAAAATCTAAAAATAGAAAAAATAGAGGAAAAATAAAAAATCTTGATTCTAATCCGTTTTTGATGAAATGAAGCTTCAATCCTAGTTAATCTAAGTTACTCTAAGCTAGATCAAAGATTTTCTAAACTTAGAAACTCTAAAATTTCAAAATGCAAGAAAATTTAAAAAATTGAAAAACTTTAGAAATTTTGAAATCTAACCTTAAATCGAAGCTTGAATCGAGTTCGTGGTTGCTCAATCACGTTCCCGAGCCTTCAATCCACAATCCTGAAGCTTGAAAACAAATTTTGTTTCAAAAATTTTGAGAGATTGAGAGAGAGAGTGCGAGTGAACCGAGAGGAAGAGAGAGACGAGAGAGGAGAGGTGAGCGTGAGAAATGAAGAGAGAGAGAGAAAAAGTGAAATAAATAGAAGAAAGGAGAGAAAGGTAGTTGTATAAAGCTGTGTGCAACCACACACTGTTTTCAAAATCAAATTGCTTCATTGGAAATGAAATTAACAATTAAAAACAATTTAGAATAATTAAAAATTACTGAAAAGAGTAAAATAATATAAGTTTTCTTTAATTTTCACAAAATAATCAATTCAAATTTAAATTACTCATTATGGCACACTAATCCACCATTTAACACTCTAATACCATTTAATTAACTTTAAGGTGTTACAAATTTCAAAATGCTCGCATATCAAATCAATAACAAATAACTAAATATAATTAAACTATAACAATTCCTGTAAGTGTTCACATAACTTTAAAGGAGAAAAACTGATCATCTTTAAAAAATTTGCCTCCATAAACTAATGAAAACATAAGAATTATTTCATCAAAGTTGTTAATATATTTTTACTTTAATATATAAAAACCCGTTTAAATGATTGAACTTGGGCCATTGATACGTCCAACCAATCAAAGTGGACGGACTCCAAAGAAATGAAATGAAACCCCCAATGTTGCAATATTCCATGGTTTTGATTAGAAATTGGTGTTTGGATCGAACCAGATGAGATATTTTTAGTTAGGATAGAAGGAAAAAAAGCCAGGTGTACGGAAGAACGACAAAGGGGACAACGAAGAAGATGGGTCTGTCAGTGAGAGAGCTTTGGAAATGGGAGGGGCCAATAGACATTAATAGTATATTTAGCTGGTAGGCTTTTTTGTAGCGCATGAATTTTGTACCAATTTTACATCAGCCACATTCCTCAATGAATCTTTGATATTTTCTTTCTTTGTATGTTCACTTCCTTTAGTGGTACTGGTCCTCTAGGTTTGGTTTGTTCCGTGTTTCAACTATTTAGGCATCACTAGTCCCTTCAATGGCGTCCGGAAAAGAAGGGGTTTGTTCCCCATTTGTGCATCCATGTATTGATTTCTCTTAAAATGGTGTTTGATAAACTGATTTGAACCAAAAGAATAAGTTTAAATGCTATAATATATAAGGGTTTTATATTGTAATTGTTGTTATGCTTTATATTGTAACTGTTAAGAGCTTTATATTATAGATATGGCTTAAACTGTGAGTTCAAATCAGTGTGTCAAACACATTGCTATATCAACACCTCATTTCTCACGTCAACTTGGTTCCTAAATTATTCTCTTAGAGAAGTCCTATATAACCCCATGAGATTTATTCCCACTACTTATAAAATAGTTGACAACTGGGACTAATAATTTTGTGAGTAGAGGATAAAATCTATTCTTCATTTCTTAGAATGGCCTTTTTCTCTCATATTCAAAATAAACTTAAAGGGTGTTTGGCTTCTCAGCTCTTCACAAGATAAAAATATACATAATTTGTTATAGAATATCCCCTGTTATCTTTTTCTTTTTTAAACTTATGTCAAGAAGATTTAAACTCTTACCTCAAAGATAAATTGTGTGTGAATTTACAACTACGCTATGTCTGTAACAACTCACTGATACAATTAGATCAACAATTTTTTTTATTATAGGTGTGAGATCAACATATATACTACTTGGATAAAACATATAGTACAAGTTTCGTATATCTTATATTCTAATACAACATAACCTATAAGTAGGAAATTTTTTTGTTGGACTTGTTGATCACCATCGGTGTAGCACAGTTCCAAGTTTTCACCACCGTGATACCGCTCGTCCGTTATAGCTAGAGCAACAACGTGTTTGATGGCACTGGGACAAAGCTTTTACAAGGACAACATTATTTACAATTCATCATTGCCTTTGCCAAGAGAAAGGACCAAAGGTGAGGCTAACTCAAGCACAAAAGCCAGCCAACAGACTGCTCCAACTTGAAAAAAGGGGTCCCTAAGCGGGTAAGTCACGTTACCCCAAAAAAGACCTTGGCATTTACTTCTTTGGATATTCCGTGCTTTGAGCTTTCTCTAAGCTTATTGCTTTCTGTACCTGGCTGAGGAAATGGTACCAAAAAGAAAAAGAAAAAAAAATTTCAAGATGCCTCCTCATCCCAGAAAAGCTAGTTTAAACTCGTGTTAGCCATCAATTATTTGTGCAACATTTTACTCTATTTTACCTCTCTTAAGTTTTGGAGTCAAGATCTTTAAACTCTATAAGCATAGCCCGTTTGGAAACCTTAGTTCGAATCAAAACTTTTGATAAAAGCCAAAGTTAGCCACATTATTTTCCCTCACAAAAATTTAAACCGCTTCAAAGATTTAAACCTAAATTATTGATTCTAACTCACTTTCCAAATGCCCTCGTTGAAACATAAGAAAAAAGAGTAACTCAAAATGGAATACGAGACATGAGACTGAAGTGAGTTGCCTACACCCTTTTGTTTGGTCATAAGTAACCTACACCCTTTATACTCTTGTTTTTCTCACTCGAACAAGTGGGAGTGCCTCTCTGACTTTTGGAACAGGGGCAATTTGAAAAGCTGGCTTTCATTGTTCATTTAGTTAGGTCATCAATGGATCAGTTTTTTTTTTTTAAAGGCACATTATAACCTTTCTTTTCCCTCTGATCTATACATTGCAGTGCTTTTTCAGGATTAACAACAGAAACAACTTCCGGCTACAGTTGAGAGAGAGAGAGAGAGAGAGAGAGAGAGCCATTGCCCCTACAAACTGAGCCGTGTAGAAGAGGCGCTAATGAACGAATACACTATTACACTGATCACTCTTTGAGGACCCATAAACGCTAAGATGGCAAGAAGTGGTCCACACGTCGCGAACTTGTGGGTCCCTCTTTCACTCTGTCTTATCTCTCTCATTTAACACAATTATCCACAACCATTCCAATGCCCCCAAATGATGCAATTCATAAATCATCACAAACCCCACATCACAGTACTTAGAAAAAAAAATATTCAGGCAGAGAAAAAATAAAACCAAAAAAGAGTGAAAAACAGAGAAAAATTATAACACCCAACAGGCGGGCATGCATGCACTAGAGCAATGAAAATGGATAATGAAGCTTTGCCTTTTCCCTGCTATTTTTTGGATCTTGCTTCTTGTTTTCTTTTTCACTATATAATCTTTGTGCATAACAACGACAACGACCATAATAACAACTATAAAAAGGGCTAGGCTCTTGTAACTAGACATATTGTATATCTATATATATAATAATACTTTATATGCATATACACTAAAGGACCAGCATCTGTCAATGTTTTTTCCATTTATCTCCTACTTGCCATACCATTATGGTATTGGTTGGTCTATGACCCCCAACAAAAAATCAGATCAAAAGCAAAAGAGCCTCGACAAAACGCCTTTTCCCTGAACCTTTTTTCTCCCCACCCCATCTTTCTCTTTCTCTTTTTTTTTTTTTTTAATCCTTTTGTTATATATAATTCTTGTCCAATTTTCTTTATAGTGCGATCTCAGTCTGCAAAGTAGCAGCAGCATTGAACCCCATCTGCTGCTGTTGCTGCTGCTCATCGACATGGTCTTTCCCCCACCTTGCCTTGGCTATGACACCATCATGCACGGGCACGTACTCCTGACCACATATATAATCAACAGTGCCAGCCAGCCATATATATATATATATATATATATATATATATGTGCATATTCATCATCAATTAGACTCCCAAAACAAAAAAAAAAAAAAATGCAAGACAGCAAAAAGATTACGAAACATCAAGATGGTATTCTGATTAAAAATGGATTCTCACAACCCAAGGCTGTCCTTTTCCTTACATACGATGGTCATTGATCATTAGCCTCTTAAATTTGTTAAACCAAAGGCAGAAGGGGGTGTGACCCACCTCAAGTTTTTGCACAAGCTCTTTGGCGTTGGGAGCTGAGACAATGATGTGTCGCTGAGAGGGCTTGATGAAGCCATCATCCACGGCTTTGTCGATGAAACTGAGGAGAGAGTTGTAGTAGCCATCAACATTGAGCAGACCCACCTAGAAATATTTAGTTTTAAATAAAGATTGACACTTTGAAAAGCATTTAAAAAAAAAGGAATTTTCAAAGGTATTTTTGAGGTATTTGGGTGTGTTTTGCTCACTGGCTTGTCATGGATACCGAGTTGAGCCCAGGTGATCACTTCCAGTAGCTCTTCCAAAGTTCCATACCCACCTGATCGGAGAAAGAAATTTGGGAGAAAACTCCATTAATATCAGTAGATATGAACTTTCAACGAGAAGCTGGTATATTATTTTGAGAGAGAGAGAGAGAGAGAGAGAGATTGTGGGACCTGGCAAGGCAATGAAACAATCAGAATGGCGGGCCATTTCTGCCTTCCTTTGATGCATGTCAGCTACTGGCCTTACTTCCCCAACCGTCTCACCTGTTATCTGAAATTTAATATACATTTTCCGAGAAACCACCAAGTAATCAAAAGCACTAAACTTTGTTATTTAAACACCAAAAAAAAAGTAAGAAAAGAAGAAGAAACCCAAATGAGAATACTCACCTCTTTACACATTAAAGTCCTGGGGATGATCCTGTAAAAAAAATCCTGGTCATGAATATTATGGAATAAGTAAGACATTAATATCAAAAGCACATTACATGTGAAAATTGGTCTTTGTACCCAAGAACATTCCCTCCACCACGATGAACAGCCTGAGAAACCAAACCCATTAGCCCAATACTGCCTCCTCCATAGACAAGGTCCAACCTTTTTGAAACCTTAACAAAATATATAAACTTAGTAGTTGAAAACCAAACTATATACATAACTAAAACAAATACAAGATGCGTATTCCTTAAAAGAGAAGAAAAATACCAGTTCTTGGGCCAAATCAATAGCAGCGTCTCTGTAGCAATTTCTCTTGCCAGTACTGCTTCCACAAAACACACAAACCCTCTTAAATCTTGATTTCACGACTTTCCCTTCCATGCCCAAAAGTTCTTTCAATCCAAAAATATTGTTTGAGACTTTCCCTGGAGTTTCAATGATAGTTGATCAATGTGCATATGTATGGAGAAGTGCAATCTTTACTGATATGCAGAGCGTGCCAAGAATGAAAGGACAAGCCACAAATATATAGACACCTCAAGAAAGCAGAGGACGCCCTACTCTACTCTATATACTCTAGCCATTATGTTATAATTTATTTTATTTTTATGTTTATAATAAGAATATGAAAGAAAAAAAAATCAGGAGAGGAGAGAGAAAAAGAAGAAATCGGCCCCAAAAAAAAAAAAGACTACTGTTCTATGTGACTCTCAAATGGATGGAGAGGAGGTAAGACAAGAGGGCCAAGCAAGCAAGAGAGATGGAGAGTATTATTCCAGGCCCTCATGTGCACGTGTCGCGAAATTAGGTAAGAGTGTTGGTGGTTTCGTGTTTTGCCTGGTGATTTTAGTTTTTATATGCAATCCAATTGCAAACAAATATTTATAAATAAATAAATAAGAGATGTAGAAATAATAATAAAATTCCCAACCTTGCATATTCATCAAGGCCTCTCTTTCTCCCTACCACTTTCATATCTGTCTCGTTTTTAATGCAAGGCAATCATGACTGGATGGCTTAAACACGTGCAGAGCCTTTCTGCACCAACAATGAGAAAAAAACACTAAAATATTCTGACCTTTTTTATTTTTTATTTTTTTATATTTTCATGAAGAACGAGAGTCAATTAGTAATTATCTTAACATTGAACATGACTTGAATAATTTGAGTCAATCATAAAATATACGTCCATGTTTTGAACCTGAACTTTTTTGTCCCTCTGCGCGTATGTATTTATATCTATATCTATATACTATGTTACAATAAATGGGAGTTTTTTGAAACACTATTTAAAAAATTGATGAAGATATGTTGTCTTTTAGTGACTTTTTATTTTTTATATTTACTTTGACTTTGATTTTCACTAATTTTTCTTTTTGCCTATTTCAAGTTAAAATTTTATATTTTTTTCTTACTATATAATGAATAAAAGTTTCTCAAAACAGTATTTAAAATTTTGATGAAATAGTGTTGTCATTTAGTCACTTTTTTTATTTTTATATTTATTTTAACTTTAATTTTTACTAACTTTTTTTTTTTTGGCATTTTTGAATCTACAACCTTGTATTTTTTTCTTATCCTACTATAGAATAAGTGAAAGTTCCTCAAAACAGTATTCACAAATTTGGTGAAATTATTTTGTCATTTAGCGACTTTCTTTTTTATTTTTATATTTACTTTTAATTTTCACTAACTTTTCTTTTTGTATTTTTCAATCTAAAATCTTATATTTTTTCTTACAATTATCTAAAATATAATTCTATTAAATTTAACATTCCTAATAACATTTTTATTCAAACTGCAAATTACAACTCTTTACATTTTTTTTTATAGAAGTAACAAAATTATTTTTAAAATAAATTAATAAGTGGGAGCTCCTCAAAACTCTATTAAAAAATATGGGGAAGTTATTTTTTGTTTAGTACTTTCTTTTTTATTTTTTTATACTTGCTTTATTGCTAACTTTTCTTTTTGTATTTTTCAATATAAAATCTTATATCTTTTGTTACAATAATCTCAAATATTATTCTATTAAATGTTGCCTTCATAATAATATTTTTTTTATTGAAACTATAGATTGCAACTCCTAGCATTTTTTATAAAAGTAACAAAATTACTTTTAAAATAAATTTAAAATACCAAAATTAAAACTTAATAAACACATTAAATAACTAAACTATATATAGCAAACATAAAAGATTATCACAAATGATACTCACCTATGCGAGTAGGAGATCCCTAAAACACTATTCAAAAATTTGCTTCACCTATTTTTTTGTTTTTTAGAGAATTCATATAAATGTCACTTTTTTAGACAATTTTTATTTACGTCATAAAATATGAAAAGTTCTTATATCACAAAATAGATTATTAGTTTCACATATCCTCATATATTTCAACATGTCCCAGCAGGACCTTCCCAAAACTTCCTGTATGTTCTGGCAAGACATTACCACATGTTCCGTTAGGACATTACAACATGTCCTATTTGGACATTCTGAAAACCTTCTATATATTTCGCTAAGACATTTCTACATCTCCTATTAGGACATTTCAACATGTTCTGATGATAGATTTCAAAAACCTCTTATATATCCTACTAAGACATTTCTACATTTTTGATGAGACATTTTCAAATATTTTATTAGGACATTTCAACGTGTCTCAACAAAACATTCTAAAAACCCACCACATGTCTTGTCGGGACATTTTTATATGTCCGATGGCAAATTCCTTCCCGTCACCCACATGTCCTGCAACGACATTTCCACATGTAAAACAGAAACAAACACCTCAACAACAACAAAAGAACATAAACAAAAATGGATCTTCTCTGGCGACGTTGAGGCAGCGCGGTCTGTCTTTGAGGGTGATTGGACCAGAATTGGGACGGCAACATGATCTGTCTTGATCCACAACTCCGGCGACAATGTGACCGGAATGGGAGGGCTTGGGCGAAGAGCAAATCTCCTCTGGCGACATTACGACAGGCAAAGAGCAGATCTGCTATCTCCGACGACCGCATTCCTAGTCTGGTTTATAGATCTCCTCTGGCGATGCTACGGCAGGCAAAGAACATATCAATTGTCTACCGGCACCGAACTGGGATAAGGCTTGAAATTTAAGTGAGATTCGAGGATGGAGGTGGCACAAACAATGATGGTCGTGCTGGTATCTATGACGTGTGTGCAAAGTCGATTCGTGGGCGAAGGAGGGAAAACTAGACATGATCGTGTTGACAGCTGAGAATTGTCCCAATCGCTATGGACGATGATGTGAGCAACACTGACGTGACTTCACCAAAGAGAAGAGAAGCCTATAACCAGAGAGGAGAGAGAGAGATGAGAGGTCGAACAGTTCGAGAGAAGGAAAAGAGAAAAAAATTAAAAAAAATAAAAGAAATTCTGAATTTTGTGGCATTTGTAGCATAACATTTTTTTAATGTTTAACTTTTGCGGCATAAATGAAATGACGAGGGACAAGAAGGGCATTCCATGTAATTTTTCGATCTTGTTCAAAACCTTTTTTGGCTGGTACTTCCTCTGTTATGTTTCGGCTTTTTTTTTTTTTCAACTTTTTCCCTTTTTTTTCTTCATTTCCCCTTTTAAAATCATAATTTGCCAAATATTTTTTTCGGCTTAAATCTTTTTATGATATACTTTTGTGAAATATTTACTCTTATTAAAATAATGTCTTTCATATGTATCTATCTAATTTTTTTGGGTTTTTTTTGGCCAAGAACTTATGTACAATTAAATTTTTCTTGCTTATTCTTATTTAAACATATTTCCAAATGCATCTATACTTAATTTTTTCAATATAAGACATTATAAACAATGATCTTTATGAATATTTAAATAATAACAAAGTATCATACCTTTAACATGTAAATTTAACTACAAAATTGCTTCCTCATACATTGCACATGGCTCTTTAACTAGTGTGAACAAAAAGTAGAGAGAATTATTCAATCAATGTGTCTACTTTAATTGAATCAATAATTAAAATAGAGAGACTAAATTCATTGGATCTTTAATGATAAGACACCTCTAATGTGATTTTAATGATTTGAATTCAAATAATATAAAGTTTTTATATACTACAGTATACTGAATTGAAATTGTTGAAACAACTGGTTTGAACCAAGTTGCAAAACATTATCGTGTATTAGCATTGTACACGTATTCTCTTTATAAATCATAGATAATTAAGGTTATCTAGAAAAGAGAAAAAGACACGCTTTGTCCAGAGAGAGTTTATAGAGGGTTATTCCAATAATCAAGGAATTGCATTAATTAAAGATTAGTGTTTGCTACGGACATATGGACAAACAACTAATGGTTCGAGTTATTATTTTCTATTTAAAACATAAGGGTCTTGATAGTTTGCTTATGTTTTGACTAATATTTTTGTTAAAGACTCATTAATTGCTATTTCAGACTGATCTCTCTAATTAGATAGGATGATTATCAACTAATAAGGATTATAGAAATTATCAATCTAGGTATTACTAACCAAAAACTGTTACACAATTTATTATTTATATTGATTAAATAATTTAAAATAATAAATATATGAATAAAAACAAATTGCGATAAAAATTATACGATTCAAAACTATGCCTTAGGTAGTGTTTCGTATATGAGTTTACATTAAACTAGTTTAAATGTATATATATCAAATTGGTTTTAAACTCCCATGTGATGTTTGAACTCACTAAAAAAAAGTTTATATGGTTTTGAATTTATTTATTATTGTAAAATCATGGATCATGACTTTATTTATTTTTTATTTTTTATAATTTTTACACTATCCAAACTCCAGCCTTTGCTAATGTAATTTTTTTGTTCAGGGCTACTTTACAGTTTTAACGTCAATTTGAAACTACAATAAAAGCTATATAGGTTCAGTAGACTGGGTTCAAAATTAGACTAATTCAAACTCGTATACCAAATACGTATCCACAACAAATTTTTACATCCAATCGTAAAACTCTCTTTTATCTATCTTAAGAAGTATGATCATAATTATTTCCTTGAAAAAGTGTTTTCTTTTTGTGGAAAACGAAAAAAAAAAATTAAAGAAGCTTTTGTTATTGTTTCGTGTTCACTGTTCGTTGCCGTCCTTTTCACAATATTTTGTTAAAAACTTGTTTAGTCATATGTCATGTCGCAGAGTACAGGAGGTGACGTGACAGTTTAATTAAGTTAATTAAGATAAAATTTTAATTAAAACACAATTTAAGAATTTAATTAATTAAGAAAAATGTAATAATGTAAAACCCTTTTTAAGCAAACATTTATAATGATTAAACAAGTAAGATAAAACAAAACAAAATGAAATAAATTAATAAAGAAAGGGAAAACATGTGTTGGGTCCCACCGACTCACAACTTGTGCATACACATAGTATCGACAATATTTAAATTAGAACTACAGTCCAAAATAGTAACAGAAGTTAAAATAATACATGCCTTGATTAATTTATACAATTACTTACCCAAGTATTCTACTAGTCGCAAGTCTGATCTGCGGACCCTTCGTCAATCCTAAGCTGTATTCCACCTTAGGGGAAGATTTTAAAAACAAATAAAATGTAAGCGAAAGGCTCAATATAACTATGTTTTTAAAAACAGATAAATAATTTACCCCCTGTTTGACAGTGGTTCTAACAACGCAGTTCCCACCACAAACTCAGTTATGAACAGTGTAAAGCTCTCATATGCTACAATAATAATAAAAAAAATTGCTACAGTATAAATCTCTCACGTACTACAGTAAAAGTGGCTCTAACCACTGATTCGCACCACTCTTCCAAACACCCTTTTAAACATCAAATATATCTTTCAAAGAAATAGTTAAAAAATAGAGTTAAATAGATAAATCCATTTTAAATAAGTCTTATTTAAAAACAGTTCGTCCAGAAAGTACATTTTATCTTTCTTGAGTAAACCATAGTTATTACTACCGAAGTGGCCCAGCTGGGTTTCAGGACCTGCCCCTAAGGTCCCACGCTACACGACCCGATCTCTGATATAGCAACATGCCAATCTATGTATTTTATTATTATTTAAAACCCATTTACCGAGTATATTTAATTACGTTCATTATGTAGTTTATTATGAAAATCAACTCAATCTACTGTTCATGAAAACAATCAATAAAAACCCATTTTTAATCAATCATTGAAAACAATTTAATAAAAATCATTTTCAGGCCAAAATTATTTAAAACTTGGCTACCAAGAAAAGGGGTAGAAATCCTAACTCAATATTCGGTATCACGACTCAGTATCACAGTCTCGATCCGCTATACGTTAGCTCCACGTAACCACGAACAACCTTAAATATATAAACTAAGTTTATCAGTATCTAGGTTAAGATATCTTATGTTGCTAAACTATTTTATGATTTCCTAGTGTGCCACTTCTGTTTACAAAATCATATTACAAGATTAAAATCTCAATCGGGGTTCAAAATAATGAAAATGGGTGAAATTTGACAAATTTTTACTGTGCCCGATCGGCCTGTCGGTTCCCCTGGTCCGGCCTACTGAACTGTGTAGTCTGGCTTACCGGCAAATCAAGTCCGGTCTGCCAAACTTTTCCAAGTTTGACCTGCTAAAAGTATGATTCTGGCTTGCTGGATTCATGAATCTGGCCTGTTAAACTGGAAAAATTTTAAAATTTTTCAGGCATGGGTTTCGACTTCCCCGAGCCCAAATCCTCGTTTTCAACTTGTTTTCTCAAATCCTAGGCATACCTAATGGTCACAATGGATAGAAAAACATAGTAGATTACTTTTTAACATATTAAAACAAGATTTACACAAAGATTTTTGAATAAACCGAAAATGAAGAAAAATAAAAAATCTTGATTTAAATCCGTTTTTAATCAAACTAAGCTTAGATTCTAAATAATTTAGGTCCCACTAACTTAGATAAAGGGTTTTCTAAGCTTAAGGATGCTTGGATTTCAAAATGCTAAGAAAATTAAAAAAATGAGAAAAAGTTTAGAATTTGAGAACTAACCTTGATTTAAGCTTTAAATTGAGTTTGTAATCATCTAAATGCGTTCCTAAGCTTTCAATCCACTGAAAACCGAAATCAAAATTTAAGAGAAAGAGGGAAAAAGAGAGAGGCAATGGATAGTGAGAGTGACGAGAGAAAGAGAGGGAAAGAGAGAGAGAGTGAGCGTGAGTGAAAGAGAGAGGGAGAGAGAGAGAGACTTTAAATAAAAGAAAATGTTAGTGGTTTCACTGTATGAAAACCATGTGCCACCCATTGTTTTGCAAAAAGTGGTATATTCGGCATTTAACAAATTGTTTTGTTTTAAAATTTAAAATGACAAATAAAAATAATTAAAAGTAATTAAAAATTATTAAAATAATCAAAAATAACATTAATTTAAAAATACGACAAAATAGTCAAATTGAATTTAAAACATTCATCATGGTATACTAATCAACCATTTTATACACTAATATTACTTAATTAGTTTCGAAGCGTTACGTCATTTCACGTTAATTTAATTCTTTTCCAAAGCTTTGTTTCATGACTGACCTTTATAATTAATATATATATATATATATATGTGTGTGCGCGCGCGCGCGAACCTTGCAGTGGCTAATTCTCCTAACCCCTCAGACTTCGACTTATTTGTTGCTTTGGGCATTGGTAACCGGGTGAGTACAGTTTCCCCCGGCTCGTTTCCGGAACTTGATTGAAGAGGGTATATTCGTCCACCAAGTTGCGAATAGGGCGTTTATATCCCCCTAACATGCCAACAAGTCGGCGGCATAAAGTTTTGCAAAAGTAAAGATTCTCAGGTTTGCAAAGACTTCTATTAAATTCTGGCCTTTTCATTAAAGAACAAATTTAACATCAGTAACCTCCCTTTTCCTTTAACTTGCTTTAATAGAAGGGTTATTTGTTGGTACATGGACAGTGGAAGTAGACAGCCGCTGCCAACCTTCATATTATGCACCATCATGGTCTCCCTTTCTCTTTATTTTTATTTATTTATTTTTCAGAACAATAGAGGTCCGAACCAACTTGCTCCTACCTCGACTAATTCTACGAGATATATACACCGTGTCCTTGAAAAGTTTCCTGCACAAAATCTGAATAAGTCGCAATAGTTTTTACACTAAGGTGTGCATGGTCTCTAAGGATTTGCATTCACGAGGATTCGAACCTTCAAAACAAAGTTATAACAACTCCTAAAGACGAAATACTTCCGTTGAAAAACTTCATGACAAATCATATACATATGGAATTAAAATTTCAACTGATTCGAAATGAATATTAATCTTATTTTTGTGAAACTTAGTATTTTTAATATACAATAAAGAATAATCTTTAGGTTTGAATGAAATAAAGTTGAACACTCGTATTATCAATTCAAATGATCATCAAGATTACGTATTTGAGTCAAGTAGCAGGCCAACCAACATAACGTACTTCGTAGAATCCTACGAAAAAAATGTATTAAAAAAACACGATTATATTATATTACTCGTGAAAAAGAAAATTCTTTTTAGGTGTGCCTTTAACGAAAATTCGGACTGTTATTCTAGTTATAAACTTGAGAGGTACGTAACTAATTAAACCATAGCAGTGCCTCACCGGCTTTACACCAAACCTAAAGCTAGCTAATAGCAACCTATAATAATGCTTAAAGAAATCCTAGCTATTCATCTTTAATTATTGTCTATTATTTACTTTTATCACAAAAAAACGTTAAAGCTCCTCTATTTATAAAATAACAACATTAATGTAGTTTGTAGTATACTAACTAAATTAAGACTTAATTGTTTTGTGAACAAGGAGTTTTTAATCTCTTGAGATTATACAAGAGTGCTTATTACGAGAAACTGTGTAGTAAAAGTACGTGCATGATTGCCATAAAGGAATATGAATAGAAAACAGACTCTTTTACGCCCACAAATTCTTGGGTGAGACCCATGTGGAAGTGTTGACATTTGTTGCCGATAAAAATGGCTGAAGAGACCAAGGACCAATTAAATTCAAAAATGACTCGAGTACAATAGGAAAAGTATTAGAAGTAATTGCCCTTTTGGGAAGGACAAGAACAAATTTGTATTATTTTTACACATCATTCTTTGCACAGTACTAAAATGAAAGGGGTGCTCAAAGAGGGGAAGGGGAAAAGAAAGCAGGCGGCGCAATGTTTTTCTTGTTAGGGCATGCATTAAAATTAATGCACGTACCTAATAGAGTGTATTGTTTGAGTAGTTTTTAAGTTTTTTTATGAAAGTGAATAATTAGTCTATTATTTTTTATTTTTTATTTATTAATTTTAAATTTTTGGTTTTAGTTATTATCGGACCAATTTAATAATTAAACAATTAATTTTAGACCAAAAAATGTCACAAACTAGTCTTAAAATTATCAAAAAGGTGACAAATAGATCCCAAAGTTATCAAAAAAGGTGACAAACTGGTCCTTAAAATTAACGGGTTTAATCGTTAAATTGGTTTTTCAACAACTAAAATGAAAGGTTTGGGATGATAAATCAAAAATAAAAAATTAGGGACTAAAATCATATTTTTGTGAAAGGTTGAGGAGGAACGCAACAATTTACCCCACCTAATATTACTATTGTTCTTAATTGACCATTGAATTAATAGTTCTTCACTTAATTATAGGTTGTTTAACACTTCAGTTGTAGCTGAAGTTTTAATTTAAAAACCATAGCATATGAAAGCTTTATATTGTATCAGTTTTTTACTTTTTACTGTAACAACTGAGAGCTTTACACTGTTTACACTTGGAACAGATGAGTTGAAATTGAAGTTTTAAATAGACACTTAATTTGTTTTCTTTTATAATTACTTTCTAGTTTAATGCAACATCATACATAAGTTTTTGAGTTATTAACACTAATAGTCTCTAAACTTTAAGATCTCTCTTACTTTGTCTCCTAAACTTTAAAAAGCATCACTATACCCCTTAAACTTTTAAAACTCTTTACTTTACCTCTTGAATTTTAAAAATCACTATCTTGTCCCTAAACTTTTAAACTCCTTATTTTGTCTCCTAAATTTTCTATTTTTTGTTCAAATAGATAGAATTAAGCTCACATGATTTGCACATGGGTAATTTGTAAGGAAAAGAAATAAGATTTTATCACTCTTAAGTTTTGTTTTACATTTACATTCTCACTTGACAACTTCTTTTTTATCTAAACTCTCATTTAGGAAGGGTTTGCTTGTATAATTCTTCTTATGTTTATTGCGTAACTCATTTAATAAGTCGATATTAGTTGTTGATATCGGAATTTAAATACTAAAAAAGATGAGTTATATGTTAAAGATAGGGAGATATTGATAAACAATATAGAAAATAATTGTGCACACAAACCTTTCTCAAGTGAGTGCAAATAAAAAATTAAAATAAAATGAGAGTGTAAACATGAAACAAAACCTAAGATGATAAAATCTTATTTTTTTCCCTTACAAGTGACCTCACATAAGCTTAAGTCCGTCAATTTGAATAGAGAATCAGAAAATATAAGACAAAATGAGAAGTTTTGAAAGTTTAAGAATAAAATTATACTTTACAAAATTCAAGGGCAAAATGAGGAGTTTCAAAAATTTAAGGGGTAGAGTAGTAATTTTTAAAGTTTATGGGATAAAGTGACAAAGGCCCTAAAGCTTAGGTACTATTAGTATTAATAACCCTCAGTTTTTTTTTAAACTTCATTCAATTTCTAAATGAAAACTATATGATTAAACAATGAAAGCTATGTACAATATCCCAATGGCAATTAAGTAAGACACCGTATGTATTGTGTAGTGATCTTTAATGTTTTTTTTTTTTTTTGGTCTCTATAATTAAATGGTGTAACCAAGAAATTAAACAATATGTGCCAAAATTTATTTCCCATTCCTAAGTTCATGAATACTTCTTCTAATTAATTAAGAATCAAAAAATGATACGTACACGTGGCAATAAATTTATTTCTTTGGTAAGAGAGTTTCAAACCAATAGTTGTTTTGACTATTTTTTGTTGATCAAAATATTATAACATATAAGAGCTCTCATTGATTGTTGGAACCAATGAGTTTGAACCATTGTGCCCAGCACCCTCCTTCTTGTTAATTGGGTCCGTTTGGTAAAAAGAGTCGAATTAGTGATTAAGATTTGAGTTAAGTGATTTGAGTTCGGATTTGAGTTAGCGATTTGAATTGTTATTTAAATTGACGTTTGAATGTGCATTTAAGTTTTAATCTAAGTATGGAATAAAATTAAAATTTGTGTTTAGAGAAATAATGAAAATTTTTTTTATTTATTAACAAATCTAATCAAATCTTGATGTTAATGATCCTAAAAAATATGCAATATAGATATTTTTTTTGGTGAATTGCAATATAGATATTAATTTATTCCTCTCTTTTCTAGGTACACAATGACAAAAGAATCATCTCATTTAGATATTAAATAAAAAAATATGATTTTTTTCCTAAAATATAAAAGAGAGAATTTTAATTTTTACTTTAGTAAAAATATCCAAATATCAAGAGTTTAAGAAAAAGTCAAAACTCTAAAAATTTAAATTATTAATATTTATTTGATTTAAATTTTAAATAAAATAAATACGTAATTTAAAAAAAAATTTAATATTTAAATATAAATTTGAGTTTACTAAATAAAAAAAAAAAATACACAAACAAAATGGACCACGGAACCCTTTGTTAGTACGGTAATACCAGAGCAGTTCAATTATTTTAAGCTCATTTATTACATCGTTGCACAATAAATTACGCAGTCCTGATGGTATCAGGACGCGGTACTATACATTTTCATCATTGACGATTTTACTCGATAAATATTTTATTTATTTATTTATTATTATCATAACAATATGCCTAGACTGACTCTAATTAAATCCTCGCAGCCATTTACTTAAAAAAAAAAAAAGAAAAAGAAGAAAAACCTTCGTAGCCAGCTTACAGTCCTAACTGGGAAAACCTTTAGGGAATGACAGAATGAGCAAACATATTGATTCAGCCGCTGGATCGCTCACATCAGGTGAGATTAGTCAAGGAATTTTCATCAACGGTGAGATTCGAGCTTGGGGACATCGTAATGTTATGTACTGACCGATCATGAGATGCAGGAGATAAAACAGTAGTCGCGGCAGCACATAATTAACGCCAACCTTCATCCATTCCGTGCTATGAATTACTTGCTGTCATTTTTATTTTCTATTTTATAATAGTAATAATTATTATTATTTTGGTGGTTGCGTCCTCTTTGCCCCATGTCTTCAACATTGATGTGCTGCTGCTTCGGAATGCATGATATTGACAAGCCGTATACGTAGGACATATGTAAAATATTTATAAATTTAAATATATTTTAATTCAATAAATATAATTATGCTATTTGTTTTATTAACCTTAGAAGAGAAAAAATAATAATAAGACGAAGAAAAAAAAGAATCATCTTAGAAACGAACCAAGAGTTCATTAACAACTTGAAATGTTACAATGGTTCAAATTAACTTCTCAAATGCCCTTCGATTAATCTCCTATTAATTTTTAAGGTCATTTGACAGAATGTTTGAATTTATTGATTCAAATCATCTACAATGTAAAATCTCACATGTTTTAGTGTTTTTAACAAAAAAAAAAAAAAAAAAGGCTGAAACCAACTATCTCCCAAATGCTAGTGTTTTGAACTGTGTAGAATATGTTATGGAAGGTGCACCCATTTTGTTTTAATTATACAATACCTTAATTTATTTTTTAACAATTATTTAATATGAAGTTACTTTCAGACTCTGCTATACGTATATGATCTCATCTTAAGGGCAATAAAGCAAGAAATTCATTTTCAACGTGGTTTCATATGCATTCACATTGACAGGAAATGATGAATATTGGTGAACCAACAAACTTTCCCTGCTTGTTAATTACAGTGGGAGCGCCACTTCTGGTTGA
>CAMOHE010039258.1:18575-36548 GCA_946598075.1 Artocarpus hirsutus
CTGACCGATCATGAGATGCAGGAGATAAAACAGTAGTCGCGGCAGCACCATAATTAACGCCAACCTTCATCCATTCCGTGCTATGAATTACTTGCAGTCATTTTTATTTTCTATTTTATAATAGTAATAATTATTATTATTTTGGTGGTTGCATCCTCTTTGCCCCATGTCTTCAACATTGATGTGCTGCTGCTTCGGAATGCATGATATTGACAAGCCGTATACCTAGGCACCCCCCATTATAATATATTGCCGTTTCTTTTGACCCTAAATTAAAAAAAGAAAAAATTACAATATAAGAGCAAATCATTGTTATCAAATTAAAATTTAACATAATATTTAAAATATTTTTAAATATATTATAATTATTTTAATAATATCATATTTTTTATGGTATAACTATATAGTAATTATGTCAATAATATTATTTTGAGACATATGTAGAATATTTATAAATTTAAATATATTTTAGTTCAATAAATATAATTATGCTATTTGTTTTATTAACCTTAGAAGAGAAAAAATAATAATAAGAAGAAGAAAAAAAAGAATCATCTTAGAAACGAACCAAGAGTTCATTAACAACTTGAAATGGTACAATGGTTCAAATTGACTTCTCAAATGCCCTTCGATTAATCTCCTATTAATTTTTAAGGTCATTTGACAGAATGTTTGAATTTATTGATTCAAATCATCTACAATGTAAAATCTCACATGTTTTAGTGTTTTTAACAAAAAAAAAAAAAAAAAAGGCTGAAACCAACTATCTCCCAAATGCTAGTGTTTTGAACTGTGTAGAATATGTTATGGAAGGTGCACCCATTTTGTTTTAATTATACAATACCTTAATTTATTTTTTAACAATTATTTAATATGAAGTTACTTTCAGACTCTGCTATACGTATATGATCTCATCTTAAGGGCAATAAAGCAAGAAATTCATTTTCAACGTGGTTTCATATGCATTCACATTGACAGGAAATGATGAATATTGGTGAACCAACAAACTTTCCCTGCTTGTTAATTACAGTGGGAGCGCCACTTCTGGTTGACAGAGAGAGAGAGAGAGGAACGGCAAACTGAAGAAGCTATTAAGAACATATGAGTTATGAGAGAATTTACGTAGGCAACTTTTCCAGATTTGACTTACATACATACATACATAATGATGACCATAGCACAGTCCACATCTTGTCACGAAGCATTTGCAAGCGTCTCCCTGAAAAGGGAAGCGTATAATGAGGAGGGTAGAAAATTTTCTGTATTTATGCTCTTTAACCCTAATAATCAAATTTAAAGCGATAGAATTTGATGGGACATTATTATATACTAGTTAAACTCACATGCAATACAGGTAGGGAGTAATTTTATAGGTCTTATTTGCCTGTTATGTTTTAATTATTATGTTGTTATGTTTTTAATTTTTTTTAATACAAAAGATCTTTGTTAGTTGTAAGTTCATACGAAACCAACTCAAACATTTTTATGAGTATTTGGTTTTAAAATAATAAGGATTAGAAAAGAAAAAATATAATAGGTATGTATATGGAAAAATATGAAGATGTGAGGAGGAAACTTTTAAAAGAAGCATGTTACAAAAATGATATTATCCTATAGAGGATCTTCCAGCAAAATGAAAATAAAAGAACTCAAAAACTAAGCATAGACACATGTGAAATTATGTTAACAAGAGTAGTATAAACTTTAAAATTACGACATAGGAACAAAATTAGAGAGAATACATTTATTCGAAAATAATGTTAAAAGATGACGTGAAAAAACTTTAAAAGAAGACACAATCATGGGGAAAAAAATTATTGTAGCAGGTCAATTAGGAAAACCTGTGACATATTAATAAGAACACGTGACAAGAAAATGATATTTTAAAAACACATATAAGAAATTAAATTGTAAAATAAATAGGGGCATGTTTGAAAAAAGTTAGAGATATTATTATTTTGGTATCTTGTGTTCTAAAAAGACATTACGTTCGTGCTTTGTTGTTTGTAAAATATTAAAATGACACATTGTAGTTTTCAAAAATATCATTTTGTTATCCCAAGTTCGTGTTTTTAATGTGAAATTTTCTTTTTCATCCTTTTATTTATAAATCCCTTAATTTTGTAAAACTATAATAGAAAATCAAAACAAAACTCATTAAAAAAACATATATATAGATTTATTTATTTTTTGGGATTATTTATTTTTATTTTCTTTTATGGTTTTCAATATGGTGCAAAAATGATGAAAACCCAAAAAGTTATTTTAACGAGGGCAAAATGATATAAAAATGAGGAAGCAAAATACACCTGTTATAATTGAGGATAAAATATATCTCGATAGTGCAATTATACAAACAAAACCAAAAGTTCAAAAAAAAAATGTTCAATAAAATATCTAAGCAAATATATTTTTAAAAGATATCATTACATAATAGAGACAAATCAAGATAAAACATTTTTATGATATATATAAAAAATAATATTGTAAAAAAGATAAAAGAAAAAATATGAAATTGTTTTTTTAAACAAAAAGAAAAAATTAAAAAGAAACAAATTCTACAAGAAAAGTTTTCCCCATAAGAAAAATAGGCATTGTTAAAAAAGTAAAAAACAAAGGTAATAAATAAACAAAAGTAAAAATAAAGGAGATAAAATGTTTCTTATCTTTTTGGAGGAAATTTTAGTATAAACAAGCAGGACGTAAATAAAAGAGGAAAAAAAATTATAAACAAATCGAATAGAAAATTAATTAGAAAGTATTGTTAGAAGATAGTAAGTGAGATAGACACTTTGTTAATAAGTAAACTGTTGGGGTATAATTTGGTCAGGCTCAAATTGCGTAAAAGCCCAAAATGACAGTTTATTGTTGCGATTGGAGTAAGTCCAACAGAATAGAGCGATTCCGTCACGTAAAAATAACATGTGTAAACGAAATTAAGGTTTCGATTGGATCAATCGATTCGATCCCATGTAAAATCATATGTATTATTTGGATAACATTCTACTATTGAAGGTTCGTGCCCAGGTTTATCTCCCAAGTCTTTGTTCGATGGAATCGATTTACATGAACTGACAGTTATAAACACGTCCAGCCACGAACTGAGACGTAGGGAGAGCACGATTTTTGCAGCTTCTCGTAGATTGACATGTGTCCTACTATTACGGTTACCTCAGCATCATCACTCCACTCCGCCAGTTGGTTGAAAGCCACGACTCACCTTTATCCTTTATATAAGGAGATACTGTTTTTAATTGTACATATGGAAAGTAGAGTGTACAAAAACCCTATCAAATTTTCTCCTTACTCTCACCTTTATAATCTGTATCTTCTTGAGTTCATACATAGTAAAGAATAGTGGACGCAGCTCTTTTTATAGAGTGAACCACTATAAATCTTTACTTTTTTAGAATTATTTTATTTCATTTGGTTCCAATTCGTTGATTGTTTTTTACAATTAATCTGATAAGTTTGTTTTGAAGCTAAAGTACAGATTCAAATGATGATGATTTGAGGGCCTAAATCCATTAAAAAGAACACATTAATCTAGATTAACACATTTTATATTTGATTGCAGATACAACGCCTACATAAACATTTGAAATACATATTTCAACATAAATATATTAAAAAAGCAGTATTTATGTGTTAAATAATATTGGTGTAATGTCAAGAAAAATATTCAAATAAGGACGTATTGAAAATAATTATTCAAAAGTACAATATATAAAAAAAAGAGTCAAGACAACTGTATTAATTTTTTTATAGAAACATATTCAAAAAGATTATTTCAACATTGATTATTAGATTGATTGTAGAGTGAAATAGTAGTTGACAACGCCAAAAGAACAAAGGCTATAGCATAATCAAGACAAATTAAAAGAAAAAATATTTTAAATATAGTAAGAGTTTAAGAGCAAAAGAAAAGAAAAACTGGCAAAGAAAAGGAAAAATTAAAAAGCAAAAGAAAAACAAAACAGAAATAAGACACATAAAGTACAAAAAAAAAAATTTTTTTTTTGCAGCCAAGAGGATTGCAACTAAGTTTAGAAAAACAAACACAACGTAAAAACGAAAAAAGTGGGTTCATTTAGAAAAGAAAGCGCAATCCCGGGAATGATGAAGAAAATAGAAGGATGGGATCGAAATGAAAAGAACGAAGGCGGGCGCCGCAAAATTAACAGGAGGGAAACCAAAGGTTAAAGGGACAATCAAAGTATGAAATAACAAGACAACAAAACGATGAAACGACAAAAAGAAAGTTTAAAAAATAGAAAAGTATTTAAAGCTTTAGGTGTTTGATCAAAAAAATCATCTCTTGCGTCTTTTTTTTAATGGAAAAACCTACTCTTTTGAATAAATCAACTAGGACTTGAGATGTGGGAATACCATGTTAACCACGAGATTAACCAAATTGATCAAATTTAAAGTGCTTTGAGGTTTATTCAGAAGTCTTTTCACACCATAAGTTTCATCAAATGTAATCAGAATAAATTAATACAAAACGTATTATTGAATACCTTTAAAAAAAAAAAAAAAAGTGGACTTGCATTACTAAAAGTACAGAATAAAAAATGTCATTATAATAAAAGAGAAATCTGTGGTAGGGCTTGCCTAATCTAAGGGTGCTTGGAGATGTTCAGGTTTGGTGGTATTTTGTTGTGTTCAGCTTTTAAGCATGCAATGGTTGCACAAAATCAACTCCCATTGATAAAAGCATTCATCTTGATTATGAAATTCAAGGGTAAAGGTACGACATTTTTTTTGTCCTTCTGTCTTAGTAAGAAAGACTAAGAAAAAAAAAAAAAAAGGAGGAAATTTTATCATTTATACTCTTTGGGTTTGTGAAGAAAAATTATGACTTGTTTTGAATTTAAAATTAAAATTAAAATTTTATCTCTTTTTTTTAATTTTAAAATTAGAACGTATCTGGGTTTAAATCTTTACATTTGGGGATTTAGATTAATTGTGCTCCTCAACAGTTGCCATAATTTTTTCACAAGCCCAAAAAAGTATAAAACAAAAATCAGATTGAAGCTCAAAAAGTACGACCATAAATTCTGCTGGGTAAAATTTCCTCCTAATTATGACTTTTTTTCTTTATTGTGTTCGTAAGAGATTTCTTAAAAAAAAGTTGTTTTTTTTTTACTTGCAAAACTTTTCTGGACAAATACGGTTGAAAGAAGATCAAATGGGTGTTCTACAAGACGCTAAATAAAAAATTTCCAGCATCGTCACGAAGAGGTGGGGATTTATTCAGATGGTTTTCACCCTTAAGAAAGTTTGTTGTAAGCTATGTTCTATTACGATAGTATCTTAGCATGTCGGTGAATTAGATTAGAGTTTTTATGAATTTTGAGAATTTGACATAGGAAAAATTAGATGAATAGAAGGAAAGTTTAGAGGAAGAAGGTGATAAAAATTACATAATCTGTCGTTTTTTAAGAAGTAAATTAATATATGTTTTCGTTATGCATATATCACTTAATTTTAATTTGTCGATAAATTCAACTTGTCATAAAAAAAATTTCATCTTTTTAAAGAATTTTAAAATCGTTATTTTAGATACCAATTTGAATTTAAGCAACAAACACCTTAATTCTAGAGATTTTTGTTAAATATAATGATATCATAATCCGTTTAAAATCTTAAATACATATATTATGATTATTCTAAAAAAATAAATTAAAACTAATAATATCATTATTATGGTCATTAATGTCCTTATACATATGTATGAGACATATAAAGAATATTCATGAATTGCAAAAGAAAAAAGGCCACATGTCTCATTAACCTCAGAAGAAGTAGAAGTTGGGCTGAAAAAAAAAGAAGGAAATAAAGAATGAAAAACCAATTTTTAAGTAAAAATTACATAAAAGGAGAGGTTCAGAGGCAACAGAAAGTGGCCTGTCTTAAAACTTTGACTTGAAGGTCATGTTCCCTCAAAATCAATGGCTTGTGCTCAATCTGGTGTGCTGCAAAGCCCATTAGTTATTATTTTTTTTGGTAAATAGAACCCATTAAAAAAAAAACTGCTATCTTTTCAACTTTAAATTTGGATGATGAACAAATTTACTGAAAGCAATTGTAATTAGCTATCCTCCAGCACCTGTTTTTATTGGCTTAAAAAAAAAAAAAAAGCCAGGAAGAGTGAAACAAAAAAAAGCAACACAAAATCAATGGCTTGTGCTCGATCTATACTTTTTATACTTGATGCTGACGGCCCGAGAATGTGCACTACCGGTCGTGCCCCAGGAGCAAGCCCAACCATATATTCTCCCTGTAATCACAAGGGAAGTTCAAGCAATTATTAAAAAAAAAAAAAAAAAAAGCAAGAAGAGTAAAACAAACAATGAAGGTTCGAAATTTGAATGGTACCTAACTTAACCACATTAGAAATAAGACGGCAGAAAAGGGAAAGGCAGTGACAAAAGTGTCAAATGGACCAAGCTGTCCATGGACGACTTAGCCCAGCCCGCAATAGTGTAAAGTATTGTCCAACCCAACCTTGCACTATAATAGGATGGGCTAGCACGGCACACCTGATAGGCTAAGGCTGGGCTTGACCTTAGGCTCATTGGGCCAGCACAGCCTGGCATGCGAAGGGCCTGGGCCGGCCCAGATATGCTAAAAGCCCTTCAAGCTTATCCCTCTAGGTGTTGAAGAAAATACCCCTATTTTGAGCACATTGAGAAACCTCAAATCTAGACCATCAACCATTCAACTAGACAGTTATTTGTATGATTTTTAATGTTCAACTATATTTATCATATTTATAAAACATATCACAAATTTGAATATAAACTTGCTTAAATTATACCTTGAAAAAAAATAAGAATTTTTATTCTTTAGTACTCTATATAATATTTAAAAATATTTCTTCACACTTAACAGTCTCATGTTTTTATATATCAATTTCTATTAAAAATTATTTAAAAAAAACAAAAAATTTAAAAATTAAAAATTTAAAAATTAAATATTATAGGGCCGGTCCGATAGGGCCTGAGCTCAGGTCCGGCATAGCCCTTCAAGGGCCAGGGCTGGGCTTAAGATTTTTCCTTCAGGCACGGCCTAAGCATGACCCTTTATTGCAGAGGGCTGGGCTTGACACGGCACGAGGCTATCATAGGTCTAGAATCGGCCCGACCTTTCGACACCTCTAATTGAGAAATAAAAGGGATACAAAACTGACAACAAAAGCATCAAACGACTGTAAAAAGAAAAACTACAATAAATTCAAAAGATGATTATTGCTTTATAAAGCTAAGAAATAACAACTACTGAAAAAGTTAAAAAAAGGATGATAAGAAGGGAAACGACCACAGACAATAACATGGATTTTTTTTTTTTTTTTTTTAAAGGAAACAATGGAAAAACGACAACGATGATGAAAACAAGGCTACAGAAGCCCGACAATATAGTTGAAAAACACTAGACTCACAAAAAAATCAGAAATTCGGCAAACGACCAAAAAAAAAAAACCAAGAAAAAGGAGAAAGAAAGCAGAGAAAGACACATGAAGAAGTTCAAAACGACATCGAACGACAAGAAACGTAAGCAACGACATGAAAAATTGGAAAGACAAAAGTTCTCATCAGTAAGAAGGAGAAGAACATAAAAAATGAGCAAGGGAAAATTAAAATTTTAATAAAAAGGACAGCCGCAAGCAAGAACATGCCAGCACCGTGGAAAAGGAACATGAAAATGATAAAACGACAAGAAAATTGGAAAATGCGAAGATGACGGAAACCAAAAGAAAAGACAAACGACATTGTGAACAATGAAAAAAAACGATCATAAAAATGACTAGGAAAATGAAACGTAAAAGCAAAAGTAAAAATGAAATCCATACGACAAATGTAGAACTTTTACAGTCTGTTATGGATAAGTTAGGGATTAGTTAGTTTGTTACTAGCTTGTTAATTAGTTTGTTACTAGTTATTTTGTTGAGTTGTACTCTTTGCTTAAGTCGGCTATAATTAATTGGTCATTTTGTTATATTACCCTAGCCTTGTATATAAGAGTAAAGACTGTATTTTTCAGATTAGCTTGAATGAATGAAAACGAGTTCTTCCCTCTTTCAGACCATTCTTCTCTCCTTCTCTTCCTCTCTCTAAATTTGTTCCAGGTCCAATATGGTATCAGAGCAATAACCTGTTGTTGATTCGATTTTTCTCTGATTCAAGTGATATGTTCTTCGTCTTGAATTTGTTGATTCATTCGATTCAAGTAATCTGTTCTTTATTTTGAATCTATCGCTGTGTTCGTCATGAAAATTCCAAGATCTGGTGATTCTATTGCCTCCAATGGCAAATCTGCCATTGGTGATATGATGAGCCCTTACTTTCTGCATCATTTGGATAGCCTTGGCCTCACCTTGGTCTCACAACAACTGATAGGAGACAACTACGCCTCCTGGAGTCGTGCAATGTTCATTGCTGTCTCTGTGAAGAACAAACTAGGCTCCATCGCAAAACCTGAAGGAACTGATCTTAATCTCCTCACTTCATAATTATTTTGATTTTGAATTTTATATCTAAAGAAATTTGTGCCAGTATAATTTTTTTCTGAATCCACCGTGAAATATGGCTCGATTTAAGGATCGATTCTAACAAAGCAATGGTCTTAGAAATTTGCAACTATGGCACGACTTAACGAACCATAATCTAGATCAAAATTTAGCTAGTGTATATTTTACTAAGTTGAAAACTTTGTGGGAAGAGTTGAGCAATTTTCGACCTAATTGTTCTTGTGGAAAGTGTACTTATGAGTGGTGTAGAGGCATTGAACTCCTATTATCAAATGGAATATATCATGTCCTTATAGGATTGAATGACTCATTCGCTCAAGTCCGAGTCCAATTCCTTTGCCCCTATAAACAAAGTGTTCTCTTTGATTTCACAAGAAGAACGACAAAGGAAAATAGGTGTTCATACTAAATATGAGTCAGTCAATAATTTGGCATTTGCTGTCAAGGTTGATGTCCCTACGAAGACTAGAGGATACACATGTTGAATAATTAGAAGAATATTGAGAAGATATTGGAGATGAGAGGCATTTATCTTTTGATGGAGTGAGTACAAATAGGAAAGAACATCTCTATATATATAGCACATTATAGAGAGTTCTAGACACAATAGTAAATAAACTTTTCAACTATTAACATTAAATGCAAACTCTGATCTATCATAGAAAATTCTAGACATAACATTAACTCTAGATAGTGCAAGAAAGTTCTAGAGACTAATTATCTCAACGACCAACAAACGCCCAATAAATCAAGTTTATTATTTTTCAACAACACAGACAATCAAGCACCTACAACTAGGGGTTACAAAGGCTCCAAGAAAGATAGGCCCTTCTGTACGCAATGCAACTTCACAGACACACTGTTGATCGCTGTTGCAAATTTCATGGGTGCCCTCCTGGTTACAAGCAAAGTAACAAAGTAGTAACAAACTAATTAACAAGCTGGTAACAAACTAATTAATCCCTGGCTAATCCATAGCAGACTGTAAAATGAAAAAAAAGACTGCCTTTTACGTGATAAGAAAAGGCACTAAAAAAGAATAAGAAAGTGAGAAACGATAAACAAAATATAACGCTGGTGTTTGTCTTAGTTAGCAAACAGAAGGCTAAAACATTGTGCGATAGCCATAGAGTAAAGTAGAAGAATGTAACTGAAAGGAACATAACTAGTCAGCGCTGGAAAGCATGCATGCAAAAAAGGGATAGATTTTTAGAGGGAAAATCAGTAAGCATGCATCTTCCACACTTATACAAGCACCCCCACAAAACAATTGGGGAAGGAAGAAACGGTGGACACCAAGAAGATGATAACAGAAGAATATAACTAAAAGGAAAAGACGTAACATAAGAGGAGTGCTAGCAAACACTCTTTGGTCACGAAACAAAAACAAAAGGGAAAGAAAATGATTACAGAGGGAAGCACGGCAAGAAGTCAGGATATGTATATGATATGAAACGACAAAAATATATGGAAGAGGTATACTATAATATTAGAAAACAATATAAACGACAAAGGAATGATGTTGAAAGGAAAAACAGAAGGAAGTTAAGGATAAGGAATGGGAAAAAGGAAAATCCGAGTTATATATATATATATATAAACACAAGCAAGTGTCTAAAAGCCATCTTATAAAGCGACAGTAATTAAAGAAGCTACCGGCATACAGGATATAGAAGTAACGACAACAAAAGTGAGAACGTCGAGGACCAAAAAAAAAAAAAAAGAGTGCCATGTTAAACAAGGAAAATGAAAACGACAATGAAAGCAAGATGATATCAACTGAAAACGACAACCCTGTAAAAAACTACTAGAACGTGAAAAGGCGACAAAAAAGATAAACGACAAGGAAAAGAAAATTACCGACTAAGAGGGAAAACGACAAGGTCACAAAAGATACAAGAAACACGGATGAAAAATATGTTAAAAAAAAAAAGGCAACAAATGACTGGAGTATAAAACCGACTACAAAAAAGGCGAGCTTCAAGGGGAGCGAAAACGAAAAAGTTGATTTTTTTTTTAAATGAAAAAAAAAAAGAACTTGAATAGACGACAACAAGTAAAATGCCATTGACTTGAGATTTTGAAGTTCAATTTTTCTCGGTTTGCAAACAGAAGGCATAAACCTAAACTATATGATGAGAGAGAAGCAGAATAATCTAACCCAGAAGGATTGTAAGAAAGAAAAAGAAAGTCGAACATAAATTAGGTAATCTGTCCATTTTAATTTATTTTTTATTTATTAATTTTTAATTTTTTATTTTTGATATTTCACTTTCTTAGATTGATGTATAATGAATCGAAAAGAAGTAAAAATCTTATAAGCACAACTTTTTTAAAAAAGTTCAAATAGGAAGTTCAAACCCTAAGGTGGTGTTAGGTATAGAATTATCAACTATCGCTTAAAAGGATAAATTTTTAAGCCTTCAATAAAGCTGCATTTCTTTAAAGTTTTTATTAGATTATTTTCGATGCAAATGTTAATGTTATATTTGTCATTAAAAGTGTAAAAATTGTATATTTTATGTGTTTTATTTTGTGTTCAAATGCATAATACTATTTAAAATAGCATATTTATGTTTGTCATAACTATTAAACCTTAAAACTTATAAAAATAAACTTTTAATATTAAAATAACTAAAAGTGATAATGTTGTAAATATTAAAAAAAAATCAATTTATTAACTAATAGGAATTAAAGACAAATTTACTATGTTTAAACTTGGTGGTAAATTTTGCTATCAAATTTAACATATAATAAATTCAGTATTAAAAATGACATTATATTGAAAAGTTTTTTTTTTTTTTTAATCAAATGCTAAATTTGTTATTGGCATAGCATTGCATTCAAGATGAGTCTCTAAAGACATGATGTCGTTTGGGCCCTTTTGGAGGAAAACTCGGTAAGCATGGACATAGTTGTGGTTAGATGAACATGGGCTGGGTTCTTTGGTTATAAATGCTGCTAAATGGAACTCAAACCCAATAAGAGTTTTGCATTTGGGAATTTGGATTCACAATTGCACAAGTGAGTAGGCCTTGTTGGTGCTTAAAGAAGTGACACTAGCCTAATTAAAATAATCAAACTTTCAGCATCCTCTTTAGTTTTTAATTAATAAATTTTACGTCAACAATACTTAGAAAATTAAAAAAAACAATGAAAGAGAAAAGGACAAAAAATTTATTTGGATTAAAAAGATATTGAATACTGCCAAGTATATCGCATGTTATTCTTTCCTTGTGTATAAGCACAGCCGTAGAAAGAGAGTTACAAGGGTACACAAGAGTTGAAAGGAAAAAATAAAATAAAAAAGAAATTATTGTTACATCTATGATTCTATTTGCAACTCCAACATTTTTTTTACCTTTTATTGCCTAATTCTACTAACAAATTATAATCTTAGCTATTACAAATCAAAATCTAGATTTATGTGATGAGGCAGATGCTAGGTAGTAGGAGGACACACAAAAGCTCATTTCCATATGCTATCATCACAAGGAGAGCAACCCTCTTGAGCAATATCATCAATTTGAACACCGGAGTCATATATGACCCCAGGCTTCCAGTCAGCAGGAAGCACACTCTTAGCCCAAATCCATTTCCCGTCGTAACCCGCCGTCACCACAAACCGGAATTGCAATGCCCCGGCCGGAACCCTGCTCGTGTTCCACACTGCCCCGTAATTTCGAGTCATGAAACCCCAGTTCGACGAGCCAACCTAACACATTATCATTTTAATTAGTAAATTGAATACCAATCGTGATAAATTAATGATAGTGTATGATTCAACTATTTCTCAATTTAAATAGTGACAAACCTGAGCCACATCAATGGCCACTATTTCCGTCTGACCGCCTTGGTATATTATTTTGATTTCCAAAAAGTTTGGTTTTTTGCTTGATTCCTCCACTCGCACGGCCAAATTTTGGTTCTTGTATTGACAAGGTACCCTGCTCCACGTACCCAAAATAAAGAAAACAAATGAGAACTCTAATAATACATCAGAGTAAATTAAAATAATGATTTGGTGTCCAAAGCAATCCGGGACTAATAATTCGTTATCTATGTATTTGTATGTTTTATACTTATTTTAAGGGATATGCATCCTAGCATATTCATGTTATCTATAGATTTTTTTTTTTTTTTTAAATTATGTTGTGAACATTTTGGACCGTTAGTGCATTTAATGAGCTTGCTTCTTTGTCCAGGCAGACCTGAATTATTTAAAACGGTCTATATCTCCAATCCAAGTAGTGGTTGCAAAAAACCATTACCATAAAAGTAAAAAAAAAAAAAAAAGTCAAAGCTCAAATCTATCTTCTTGACTTGCTTATGATTTTCAGGGAAAAAAAATTGGTTAAACATATAAGAACTCTGAATTGGTATGTAAACTGAACTATTAACAAAATTTCATATGTACATAAAAGGCTCACCTCTTGTACTCTACGTCGACAATCCCAAGCTTCAAAACATCTTGGCCCTTACCCTTCTGAGCCATGGCTCTGAAAGCTCTACTGCTCAGAACAAAATCTGTTCTGTTATTGTGGTTGAGATCAGTCACCATTATTCTTGTCCCCGCTTTGGCACAAAGATTAGCGTTCTTGCATCTTATCTGTTGCATACACATTCAAAATCAGACTTTTTTTTTTAATTTTAATTTTCCCAATTATAAAAAAAATATTGAATTGAAACTTGAACAAAGAAAAGTCTAAGAAGTAGTAGTGTGTAGAGACCTGAAAACATGCACCACAACCAGAACCATCTTTGAAAATTGAAGGCACAGCAGCCGCAAGATGTCCACCACTGAATCCTAGTGCCAACGAACCATACCCACAAGCCCCGGCTGCATTTATTTCACAAAACAAAAATTGCCCACTTCATATTTCGCTTAAATATTAACAACTCAAAAAAAAAAAAAACTTATATATATGTATAAAAGATATTGATGAATCTTACAGGAAAGTGAAGAAGCTTTGGAGAAATAGGCAGCTTTTGTTTGGTGCACGCAGCGATCACAAGCAGTTGCAGTGGAGGCAATGAGAGACAAGAAGAAGAGCAAGCAAAGAAGCAAAGCCATCTTTTTTTGTTTGTTTTTGTTCTTACTTTTTGTTTAATTAAGAAAGTGAGAATATGTGAAGAGGAAGGGAAATTCAGAGCGTATATATAGGGGTGGTCGGTGGTCTAGTATGTGGATAGAAAAGCGTGTTGGAGTACAGCTCAGCATTTTCCATGTATATGTAAGGAATTTTTGCACCTCATATCCTAAATTTTTTAATCTTTTATATTTTGGTTCTTATTTTAAGATTTAGATACTCAATTTTTTAAACTCTTACTCCGTTAACACTGTTAGTCTCCATATGTTAAAGTGCCCTTAAATGCCATAAAATGTCAATATTTTAAGGTGTTTTTTTGTCCCCAGAAACATTTCTTAACAAAAAGGTTCCAAAAGCAAGGAGAGGGGAGCCTGATGAACAACCAGTCACCACCAAAGCAAGAAGATTCAGGGAGTAGGTACTGCTGGTTAAGCTACTTGATCTACATGTTGTTTGGGAATGGCCATTTGCAGACAACATGCTTTGACAGTTTTTTAGAAGGATTTGGGATAGGTTTTTTGGACAGAATTAACCACAGAATTTAGCAAGATTTGGACAACTTTCGGTAGGTTTTTGGACAGATCTTCACCTTAGATTTTGGATAAATTCAACACTAGTTTTTGGACAATTATTGCAATAGTTTTGTATTTTCTTTTGGAATTTCGAAAGAAAAGTATGTGCTTGGACAATATGATACTGTTATTTAGTTATACATACTATAATTTAGAACCAATTTATCCAAAATATAATAGAATAGATTGTTGATTTCCTCTATAATATAAAAAATTTCTTGTGTTATTCTATCTATGATCAATTACTTTGTTGTTATAAATTATTATAATCAATTATATATGAAAGCATGTTAACATGATGTATTGAACAAATACAAAAAAATTATATTTACAAAAAATAAAGCTTTCAAGACCTTTTTGTTAAAAAAAGATCATGAGACAAAAAAATCATAAAATATTGACATTTTATGGCATTTAACGGCATTTTAATGTATGTAGACTAATGATGTTAACAGAATAAGAGTTTGAAAATTTGAGAGTTCAAATCCTTAAAATAGGAATTTCAAGTGTTAAATATTAAAAAAGTCTAGGGACCTTATGCAAAAAAATCCCTGTATGCAAAAGCTGGAAACTTTTTTTTTTTTTGGAAATATATAATAGTAATAAAATAAGAAAGTAGTAGCGGAAACGCGGCGGAAAAAGAAAAATGGAGTATGGGGTCTCTTTCACCGACTCTTCTCTCTGTTGCCATTGCACGAACAGCTGTTCTGTCTTCTGTGGTGTGGATATATAAAAAAAAAGAAAAAAAGAACAAAAAAGAAAGCATTTACGTGTATTTTTGTTTATTTGTTTTTGTTTTGTTTTTTTTCCCTGTGTCTGTGGATGATTGCGAGAGGGGACAAACTTTTTGCGCTTTTAGGAGGATTTTCATTATCATTTTCATTTTCTGTTGTGGCTTTTCCATGGTCCCCAAAACATCGAAAATTTCAGCTTTTAAACAGATGTTTTTTTTTTTTTGCTTTGTATTTTTGGGAATTAGTTTGAATATAGATTAAGATCGTGGTTTTTAGCCCCAATTATTGGGATTACTTTCTCACATAATTTTCTCTAAGTGGGTGTTGGGGTGTCGTTTTAGAGGGGGTGGAGGGTCAAAAAAAGCATCAATGAAGTTGATTATATTTTTTGGCAGTAATTGATAAAGTTGATTTAGAGAAACATAAAAAACAGGTTTTTATTTATTTATTTATTTTAGATGACTTAAAGTGGGTTTGGTAATGCTGTCAGAACCAAAAGTTAAAAAAATTTACTATAACACGTAAAAGCTTTATACTATAGTTTATTTTTATTTTATATTATAACATATCAAATTTTTATATTATTATAGTTGAAACTAGGTGGCTACGCAAGTCCCACCTGTCAAGCAAGGGTATGGATATATTGCCAAAACAAACACAGCTAAGCTTAAAATGGACTTGTTTTGGGACAAAAGATCCTTCAAATATCTTTCATCCCCTCTCAATCCCACGTAATTAATTTTTGGGTTTATCTTATGTGCTATATTTATAACAGTGTAATGCCACAATCATATGGTAATTAATTAGAGGACTCATCATATCCTATGTATATTTTTTTTTCCAATTAAATGGTCTTTGGCAAGGAAAGCCTTAATTGAGTTAATTGATTTATGTATATTGGTACTGCAATCAATTCATTATAAGAGTGGAGCTTCCACCTTCCACTTCTCCTTTTTTTCCTTGAAAAAAAAAAATTATCATAACATGTGCCACACCCATAACCACATTGTAGTTTTACTTGACCATGTTTCCATAAATTTAATTATTTCTATTAATTTAGGCTTAATCGCATGAATAGTCCCTGAATTAGGTCGTCATCAAATTATTTTAATAAAATATGGATGATTTTTGTTGTCAGCATCATGTATCTATTCTATAATGTTTTTACATCCAACGGATAAAAAAATCCTAAAATTGAAATAAATTGATATATCAAAACATAAAGTTTAAGACACTTTAAAAATCAGGGACTAAACGGAGATTGATAGCATAATTCAGGAACATTTATTAGATTAACCCGTTACTTTCATTTAGGAAAACAGGTGCATTTTATATCATGATTGATCATTAGGATTAATGGGCTCCAACTCCAAGTGCGTCCATCACTAAAAACAAGCATCATTAGTTTAAACATATTGCCCACAGATGTCTTAACATGGTAAAACTTTCACGAGAGTCCTTTACAATGGGATCAGAGCCGTTGGTTACTTGCTAAGCCATTACTCAAACTTGGGAAAATACCATATAAAAGTTAAAAAGAATAAAGAACATAAAAAAGTAGTAATTAGAAAATTAAAAAAAAAAGAAAGAAAAAGAATGAGAGCCTAAATGCATCACTGCCCATGAAAAGCAAGCAAATCTGTTGGGAAAATCCCAAATCCATGTGTCGAAATCAGACAAAGACAGCAGATTTTATTGGGTTTTGTAGTTGTGGAACAAAGTCGGTTCATGTGTGTGTAGTGGCATCACTGGATGGTTCCATGATTTTTCATATTACACATACATGCACGAATGTTATTCTAGAACCTTATTATATAAAAACATAAAATAATCTGTATGCGCAATATATATCTCTTTAACAAATTTCAACAGCCGACAGCCACGCTTACCATTGGAGAAGAACAAAAGTAGATGCAGCTTGACAATGATGCGGCAACTACTAGTGCATAGTTTAGCTACAACGATCATATTTTATGCACTTTGGCATGCTTTTGAAAGCAACAGCCAGAGACAGATTCAAAAAAATTAAAAAAAAAATTGCAAAAAAGGACAGAGAAGAAACCAAATACACAGTCCATTTATGCATACCAAAATGTTGAATTTTTATGACCAATTACATTTGATGTCATTCACAGATGAATGGAGAAAAACAGATGACTTAGCTTGGTAAGCTCGGATTATCAACAATTGTGCGAGTTTTCCATTTCTGTATAAAAGGGAAAAACAAAGTATAATTTGGCCTTTTTGTGGTAACAAAAAATGTTTTGGAGCCTCCAAAAGCAAAGCATTGTGGTTCTTCTAAAAACTTCAACGTCTCTGCGCAGCATTTTAACGAATTAAAGCTCCAAGGACTATCAGCTTGCCTTTTTGGATAGAATCGAGACGAGCTCTGATCGAGCATTTTCGAGGGCGTTTGATAAGTTCTCAGGCTTCCTTCCACCTGCCTGAGCGAAGTTGGGCCTGCCTCCACCTCCCCCGCCACACAACTTAGCGATAGCTCCTATGAACTTTCCTGCCTGTATTCCCAACTCCACGACTCCTGGAGTGAATGCAGCTACTAAGCTGACCTTTCCCTCACCCGGACAAGAGCCCAGTATGACAGCTGCTGGATCTTGAAGCGTAGCTATCAGATACTCGGCTGCGCTTTTCAGTGCATCAGCATCAGTGTCGTCCATGCACTCAACCAGTACCCTAATAAAAGATTTTTCAAGGTGGACAGAGAATTTAAATCAAGATTTGTTTTTTCATTCGCTGGAACATTGTTGGTTCTTTTTAAATTATAGACCTCTGTGAAACTCATGGTTTACATCGAAAATCCGAATCATTTATCTACAAAAATGACCATGTATGCCTGGGGACAGATAAGTACCTAATCTCCTTCGAAGTTCCCACTGAAAATGCCTTGCTTGCTAAAACTGAGGCCTTGAAAACAGCTGCTTTTTCACGCAAAGCAGAAACTTCATTTCTGGCAGTTCGCAACTCGTCTAATAGGTTTTCTACTCTAGTCGTCACATCTTCAGCTTTCACCTTTACAAAGGTAGCAG
>CAMOHE010039260.1:0-10206 GCA_946598075.1 Artocarpus hirsutus
GAAGGTCGTTTATCTGATACTGGCATTCTGTTCTGCTCTCTTTCTGGGTGCTCTCAAAGGTTGCTTTCTTAATCTTTTTCCTTTATTTTCTATTTTCCCTTCTTGCACTTCTGGGCATTTAGTATTTTTTACCAACAAAATATGGGTTGTTCGGGTTTTCATCTCTTTCTCTACATTTCTGCTGGAATTCCTTGAAAGAAAAGTTTGGTTGTTTGAAGTTCTCATGGCCTTCTTTTTTTGCAGGTTTTCTTGTAGTGTGAAAATATACACTATTAGTAGGGCATAATCTTTAACCGCCAGACTACCTCATAATCATATCATATTAATAAAAGCACAATAATGTAACAACACTTGAAGAAAATCTGGCATGGTAAGGTTTTTTTCTTTCCATACCCTGCCAAAGAATGACCCTTTTTTTACTTCCCGTTACTTTGCTATGACCTTTTTTATAGTACACAAGTGTGTGTCCACAAGTATTTTGGCTATTTTGGTCTTCAGGCAAACAAATAAGTCACTTATTTAAGTCTACCTTATTCTAAGTAACCATGTCTAGGGACTAGTGGGTAATTGGGTGCTCATTTTCATTAGTTTAGGCATGCCACTTTTTCACTAGTTACATTGGGTGCTATGTAGGTTAATTCATGTGCCTGCTTGTATCATAGTTGGGTTGCTGGGCCTAATTGTAGAGATTCCGTTGTACAGTTCAATTGCCATAGTGAAGAGCCCGCAAATGTTGCTTAAAGGGTGGTTTTGTCTGGTACACGGTTTGATTAGCCAAGAAGGACCATTTCTTGAAACAGCTTGTATCCCTATAGCTGGTTTGACAATCCTGGTTTGGCCTATTGTTGTCATTGGAAGTGTCTTATTAGCCATTTTCTCTAGCTTCTTTGTTGGACTCTATGCATCGTAGTGTATCAGGTTTGAATTTGATTACACTTTTCAGTCTGATGATCTTCATGTATGTGTTTGTCTTGGCCTTTTGTTTGAGTGAAGTAACACTTTTTAACTTTTCATGCATGAAGGAAAGATCTTTCAGAAGAGGCATAGCTTATGTGATTGCAATGGTTGCCGAATTCGATGAATACACAAATGATTGGCTCTATCTCCGCGAAGGAACTATTTTTGCAAGGTAATTGTTCCTCCAATCATTACTATTATTTAGTACTTTTGAAGTTTGTTAAGCATAACTCATGTAGATTTTGTAATTTTGAAAACCTCTGTAATACTAGCAGTAGCATTTTTGCTTGCAGCCAGGCTCCAATATCCAAAGAAGAGATCAACAACAAGATCGCCTGAGTCTTCTTTTCGAGGGAGTTGTGTGGCTGGAGTCAAAACCAGTTCGACTTCTACTGAAGCACCTGCAATGCTTGTGCCAAGTTTAGCTCATTCAAGATCGGTTAAAGAGACTATACAAGAAGTGAAAATGGTCCAGGTTTGCTCTTTCAATACAGGTTTGCAATGCGTTAAGATAGTACTAGTATGAGGTGATGATTTTAACCGTTTTGAAGAACAGGATCTTTTTCATTTCATTCAAATAAGTGTTAGATTCTGAAAGACAGAATAAATATGTAGAGATTCATATAGTTCTATTTATCTTTGTTTGAACAATGTTTATGCACTGCTTTCCTTTCTTAGTACGTAATTGTGATATATGTTTAACTAAAAGAGAGGGATCAAGAGAGAGAGAGAAAAGATACAAGTTCTAAACCACTAGATTTTTTTTAATAGTAATTCCTAACCACTAGATTGACCCTTTATTTTTATAACTAATTTCCTACTACAGTTAGTTATAGTTGTCTCTTTTTATTTTTAATGAGGGGCTAAATGTGTTTTCTTTAGAAACACGACAAGATCTGGGGAAACATGATGAGGTCCTGCGAAATTAGGGTTAAGGAATTATTGGATGCTAAGGTGATAACCTCCACGGATCTGTGTGAATGCTTGAAGGCAAAGAACAGCAATGAAGCGCCAGCCATAGTTGGTGTCGGCTTACCGCTTGTTTCTCGTTACTACGAACAGTGATCGACTCCATCAAAGGAAATTCGAGTGGCATGTTGCTGCTTGATGATGTTGAAATAAGTTATATGAATAGACCAAAGGACAAATTGTTGGACTGGTTCTTTAATCCTGCAATGGTATTAAAGGAGCAGATTAAGACCATAATGTTGGGAGAAATAGAGGTGCGGTTCTTGGAGAAGGTAGTTCTTTTTGGAAGCAACACGCAACGCATGGAAGCTTGGGAAAATGGGAGTTTAGTACCTCAGAACGCTATGAGGGCTGCTCAAATTCAGGGCATAAGTAGAAGGTTATCTACTTTTCTTTGCATGAAATGAATGTCCTTGACTTTAATGAAAAGAAGGAACTTTTAGTCTAGTTTTTCCCATGTTATGACCATTTTTTTTTATTCTCCTTGGAGAATTGTGGCATATTAGAATTTTTTGCTCATTCATTTGACTATTCATTAGTCATTTTTGCAGGATGACTGGAATGGTGAGAAGTTTATCGAAGTTCCCGACATATAGGAAGATGTATTGCCAAGTTGTGAAGGACTTGGTCGCATATTCTTCGGAGAAGGAGGCTTCTACTAGGTCCAGTTCCATGAGATCTATTGTATCCATTGAAAATATGTAGAACATACCTCAAATGCTTGATCCTTCATATTAATGCTACTATTGTGAATACCTGTTCCAAAACTAGTTTCCCTCTTAGAGATAAAGAAAAGTATGGCTGTTTAGTTTCTTGCATAAGTGTAGTTTTGATATAGAATTATAAGCTGGCATTTTAAAAATTTGTGTAATATCTTTTCACCAAAATTTTCATGCAAAAATTGTCTAGGACAAAATGAGGGCTCAAGAACTTTCTAATCTTGGACTATTGCAACAGTCAATTCCTGAAAGTGAAACTGGAAATTTTTTGCATGAAGCATTTTTTTTTTCCTATTTTCCTTTTGCTTTAGCTTTAAGTCATCCTTATTATGTTGAAACAACAGAAAGAACTTGTTTAGGAACTAGGTTCGAACCGAAGGCTGAACTTAAAATATTGTAGTAATTCAAATTTTTAGGGTGTTTGGCATATAAGTTTGAATTCAAAAAATTAGTTCCAACACTATAGCATGTAAGAGTTTTTTATTGTGGTATATTTTTACTTTACACTGTCGGCAGTTTGAACTATGTTTCCACGCATAAGATTACTATAACAAATTTTGTTTGAATTAGAGTTTTTTAGTCCAAATTATGTTCCCAAACGGCGGCTTACTAATGGACATGAAACTGAGATGTATACTACTTTATAACCAGTGGGCAATTTGCTACTGCAGGGATTTAGATATTGTTCAAACGTTATTGGGAAAAAGGCCTCATGAGGGTAGCTAGTTGACTTGCCAAATCCTTTTTGGATTCAAGGTTCATTTCTCTTTGGGTTTTAAACTTTTAGGCCTTGGCCTAACTACCAAGATGTCTTTTGTACCGCCAAGACCTTTTTTTTTTCTTTTTTTTTTTTTTAAGAATATGATTGGTACACAAGCAACATCTAACATTTTCCATTTCTCATAAATACTCTCCGTTACTACATAAAGTAATGGGATTCGAATCCCAATCTTTGAATACAAAATATTGTATATTTACACTTTTTGATAATTAATGACAAGAAGCTTCAAAAGAAAAAAGGAAAAAAGGGGGAAAAAAGAGCAAACAAACAAACAAAGAAAATTATAGTTGAATTAGAAAATCAAAGCTGGTGGTTTAGATTTGGCAGACTGAGGAAGAAAGATCTGTGTGAAACAGCAAAGAAATCAAGATCTTGACCAAAAGATGCAATATAAAAGCGAAATTGTTCAGAACGCCATAAAAAAAAAAATGATCATTTTTGTGATTGGCGATTGAATTTTTACGCACTTTTTACACACATGCATGCATGCAATACACATCGCACTCACCTTCCACTGACAGTAGCTAACAATATGATCTCATCGGCATATGTCATGACATCAAACTGCTCAACGTTCTCCTGAAGCTCATATATATATATATATATATATATATATATATGTTTACTTATTTCTTTCTTTCTTTCTTTGTGTTATTTGGATCAATATAAAAAACTAAATTTTAGTTACAACAATTTTAGTAAAATTTTTAGTCACAATAAAATATTATAACTAATATGTAATTAGTTACAAATTTTAGTTTGATTTTTATTGTGACTTAGACTTTTAGCCATTGAGATTTTTAGTCAAAAATATTTTTATGATTAAAAACCTGATAATTAAAAATTTTAATTACAACAATAATTAAACTAAAATTTATGACAAAAGCCCACTTGTTATGACTAAAAATTTTGCTATTTAAACGTCCAATTTTGTTTGGTGTACATGTGGCTTTTTATGTCAATGGTGAAAAAGCACAAAGGTAAGCACAGAGTATACTCGTAATATAATATACACGTAATAAGGTTCCGATTTACTTTAACCAGCTATCTTAAAGTCAGTGGTTACTGAAACAGAAAGATGAAAACTTTTCGTACACAACTAATTTGCGTTGCAATAATTAGCGATCATGCATATATTTTGTATAATATATTATTTGGTATTGGGATTAGAGCTAGAAAAACAAGTCATAAAGTGTAAGCGCACAAAGTAATTAAATTTTTTTATCAAATTTCACATAAAAATAACTAAGAGGTAGATTTTACATCTTATGAGGTAGAGTATATATATAATTTCATTAATTTTTATAAGGGATAAATTACAAATTTTACCAGATTTCATATATAAAATTTAAAAAATAAATAAACGAGACCGCGGCCTAGTCTCACTTGTATATAGCTCCAATCCAAAAACTAAGTTATCACACGATCTTGTCGAGAGGAATGGAATTAACTAGGCATAATTTGAAAAAAAGGGCCAAAAAAATTTTCAATTAAATAAATGGTTTCTTTTTTTTTTCACCAAAAAACACACTTTTTTGGGCAGGTATATTGCTCCAGTTTTTTTTAGAAAGATAAGAAAAATAATTATAGTAAGATAAGGAACCTAAACAAAATTAAAAAAAAAAAAAACTGAAGCTGTTTTCATATCCAAAAAGCTTATTTTTTGGTGCAAAAAAAAAAGAAAAAAAGATGCCATATGTCAAATAAGGCTTTTTCTTAAAGCCTTTTAACACAATCCCCCAATTAAGTATGCAATTTGCTGGCCGTGATTGTCCAAAGTGAAAGTTTGCGTGCAATTTTTTTTCAAAGAAAAAGGAAAAATGAAGGGCAATAAGTTCAAGTTGTTTAGAAGTAAGCTATTTGAGAATTAATTGCATTGTTATCATAAATTAGTGACTCGGAAGTAGATATATATGCTTCTAGGCAAACCTTTGTTTGATGGTTAGTGTCAAAAAAACAGCGTAAGAACTACCACATTATTCTAACATTAAGGGCAGCTTTGATATATACTCATGAAGTGAATATAATCCTGTGGTTATATAAAAATACAAAATCTTCCCACGTTTTATTGTTTTCATCAAATGCTAGTCTTTTATTTTATTTTATTTTATTTTTTATTTTTTTATTTTTAGCTGGTGATGCCTGATTGGGTGTCGCTTCTTTTATGGCCCTTTGCATGGACGGATTTTGGAATAACGTTGGTACTATAAACTGGCAATATCGATGCTTACAACAGAAGAAAACACACAACCATTTCTTTATTATTGCCTAGTCAAAGCTACGTTGTAAAGTTCTCTCTGGGAGCCAAAAGAAAAAAGCATTCTGGTTGAGATGGAACTCTTCAACCATTGAACCACCGAATCTTGTGGGATGGTAGTAACAAAATTTTTTAAAAAAAAAGAAAAAAAAAAAAAGAAGAAAAAAAGCAGTTTAAAGGACAGAAGTGAAACTGAAACCATTGAATTTGGAGAGGAAACGTTGCAAAAGGCACCCATGCATGTACTATATTGATAATAATTTCCCAAAAAGAGATAAAAGATATATTTTTATCATTATTGTTGTTATTATTATGAACATCATCTTTTTAATCAGTGTACAACCGTAGCCAACAAATATCTGAGAATCATAACCTCTTTTGCGATGATAATCGAAAGAGAAAGCGACACTTGCTCCGCACGCATTACCTGCCTACAACACACATATAAAGTGCCTCTCCCTCCCAATTCCATTTTCCACCACCATCAAATTCAGGATCAGTTGTATACACACACACATACATACATATAACCGTTTTGGGTTCCTTTAGACAAATACATAGACGTTGCACATATATATACATACATATATATATATAGCAATATATATAGATAGCGTGTTGACCTAGCAATGAACTTTAACCTCAAATAAATAATATTGCAACTAAACCCCCGTCCTTTTTTTTCTTTTTTTTTTTTTTCAACTGCTCTTTTCTTCTGTAAATTTTCTTTTGTTTTTCTCTCACTTTTTATTTTGTTTGTTTTCTTTGTGGTTGTACTTGGGAAAGTGAGAGAGAGAGACTCGCACATGGGGTGGGATAAGATTTAACTTCCGGATCCTGAACACGTGTCCATGACTTATACGGCATGGTGTTGTACGTATATGCACCATATTCCTCTGTCTCTCTATCTCTCTCCCCATGTCCTGCCCTCACCGTATCATCCCCCTTCCTTCGAGACGCAATTTTTTTTTCTTATTATTATTATTAATATCTCATTTATAAAATCAAATAAAAATAGCAATAACATTGACGATATTATGTTGTGGGAAACAAGATATTTCCGAAATATCCATTTTAAAAAAATATGTAAACTGCATTTGTACAGCTAAATGGGAAAACGACAGCCTAACATAATAAATAAATAATTAAAAGAGAACGACAACTATGTGTTCAAGAAAGTTAAAGAGAAGAAAATAGTTCTGAGATTTAATACTGGAATTTACGACTGCATCTAGTACCAGGCAGCGGCTAGCGGGAATGGGAAAAGACCTTTCAGACAAACAGACGCGAGATTTGGGGGCTAAAAGAAATTGGGCACAAAATAATAATAATAATAATAACAATAATAATAAAAGAAATATTGTGTGCGTATATATATTATCGAATACGGAACCCATTTTTCTTTCCCGACGGAAGAAAAAAAATTCTTAATTTTTTTCTTTTCAAGAAAGTTTACCCGTACAATCCGTACAGAGAGAGAATTAACAAACTGATCAGCTGCTACTGCTAGCTGCTGCTGTTTCTGCCGATTAATTCGTCTTCTTAGTGATAGGGAAAGCTGTACAAGATAATAATAAAAGGGAAAAAGAAAAAAAAAAAAAGAAAGAGAGGAAAACAAAAGAGCTAGGCTAGCTAGAGGAGATGAGCTAATAGCTATGAGCTAATTAATTAAAATTAGCAGCACCTAATTAACAGATAATTATAATTATAACAACTAATTATAAGAATTATCATGATCAGAACCTGATGACGATCGGCTAGTAGTACTACTACTAGTACAGTTTCTTCTTCTTCTTCTTCTTCGCCGAGGAAGACGACGTCGTTTTTGGGTGTTTTTACTTTTTAGCTTGTTTCGTAAAGCTAATTTTCTGCTCTTCTTCTCTTAATTCATGGCTTTAGTCTAACCCAGTCGTAACGTCCTTCCAAGGGAGTGTCCTTCACGATATCGTAATTATACCTGCACTCAAAAAAAAAAAAAAATTGGGATCAATTAAATTATCTGATTATGAATTATTTTCTCGGCAGACAAACAAACATTAATAAAGCTGAATTTTGAAATGTAGTTTTTGGTAAGCTTTGCAGTTGCAGAAGAAGCAGAAATAGTCGCACAATTTTGAAAGTGGCAGAGAAATATTATTCGACGACGTGATGATAATAATCACAGATTTTTTTCTTTATTAATTTTTTTGGGAAATATACTATGAACAAATTAATCAACTTACTTCTTGGCAAAACGTTTTTGGATGTCTTTCTCAGCAGCTTTGAAGAATTCCTCTATCTCCAATTCGCTAGGCATAATTTTCTCGGCCACCGCCACTGATCTACGGCTAGAATCCACCACCGTCGGCTTCGCCGATGACTCCACGTCGTCCGATTCTTCTCGAAACTTACTCGACGGCGTCATCTCTCTCCTGAGCGGAAAAAAATTGAAGAATATACAAAAATTCAAACTAATACACAATTCAAATTTAAGAATATATACTTTATAGAGAGAGAGTATTTTGATTCTGTGAAAAGTGAGCGAGTGAGTAGAAGAGAAAGTGTATAAGAATGAATTTATAAGGAGGGTGAAAAATTGAATTTATTTGAGCTGGTTTTTTTGAAATTTGAATTCAAGGAGCCAGAAATTAATTATATATATATATATATATATATAAAATAATGAATGTTTGTTTGGCTGGAAAACCTTATTTCTCTGCAGAAATTATACGTCGATGTTTCAACTTCGCCGCTCTCATAATTGTCATCATCATCATCCTGTAAAAAATAAATAAATTCCCATAATTAATGAAACATACATATTACCGAACGGAATGGAACGGTGAGAGAGCAATTAAAGCGCTCTCTCTCGACGAACCAAAAATTATAAAGGACAAAACAAAAATAATAATAGCAAAGAAATTCTCAAATCGAATTTATTGCGCGAATTTAATTTGGAGATTTGTAAATATTTACCTCCAGATCTACAAATTCTATTGATCTCTCCTGATCATCATCATGGTTGGCAATCTCACTGGCCGAGCCGTTACTCGAGCAACAAGACGCCTGAACTTCGCGATCGGAGGAGCTAGGGCTTACGCACCGCTCCTCCTCTTCTTCCCCTTGCTCCTTATCCGCCGCCGTTGTACGAACTCCGATATTATTCTCCTCCGTTGAAGGAGGAATGACCAAATTCTCCGAAGCGATCAGGACTCGTTTCCGGTTCCTGAGCTCCACATACGACGTCGTCGTCCTCGTCGTCGTCGAGAGCTTCACCAATTCTTCCTTCTTTGCCGTCGCGCCGGAGACCTTCCTTCTCTTAGCCGTCACCGAGCTCGCCGCTGCCGTCGCCATAGCCAGAGCCGCTCTGGCCCTAGTCCTCACTCCCACCTGATGAGCGACCTCCATAACCGCAATCTCTGCAATTCCTCTGCTAGAACACTTCCGCACCATTCTCTCTCTCTTTCCACAACGTTTTAGGCGACGAAGAGAGAGAGCGAAAGAGAGAAAGAGAGAGACAGAGACAGAGAGGAAGAGAGAGAAAGAGATTGTGCGTGTGTGTTCGTTTGCGGGAACGATGATGATGGCGGTGATGATGAATGATGATGATGAAGGAGGGACGAGAGGAGAGTGTCTTTTGGACGGTTCAGATCGTTTTAGCTTTTTTAATAGTAAAAAAAATAGTTATTTTAAGTGGGATTTGGACTTTTACGTGAGTGGTGGTGGTCCAGACCCCGTTAACAGTAACGGGGAGGAATCTGCAAACGGGGAATTTGACGGCGCCGTTATGCGGATCTGGGAGTCCGTTGAGGCTTCCGCCGATAGTTTGTCCTATCGATAACAGCCACGTGGAGACGCGCACATTAGAGCTTGAATCTGTAGTGACCCTCTCGGAGCGGGAAAATGATTGCGTACCTGCGTTTAGCAAGAGGTAAAAATGATCGTGTGTATTTGCATTAATATAATGAGGTGTTTGGAAGGTGATAGCAACCAATGATGAGAATCATTTTTATTGTAATATGTGAGAGTTTTATATTGTAACAATTTTTTTTATTGTTACTGTAGCATGTGAGAGTTTATACTGTTCATAACTGATTTTATAGTGGGAACACCAAACACCAAGTAAATAAATAAATCAGTTTAAAAAAATTAGGCCTTGATTTAACATATAGGTTGAAGGCAATAAATAGTATAAAGCTCTTAATAGTTACAGTAAAAAGTAAAAATTATTACAAAATAAAGCTTTTATATGATATAGTTTTTAAATCAATATTTTTGTTTCTAACTATTCTCTCAAGCACTCTATAAATATATATATTTCCAACGGAAAGGGAATGTGGAAGTTAAAAGTAGAAACATGAAAATAAATGAATTTCAAATAAAATATATACATGATATTTCGCAAAATGGTCTAAACTCAAAAAGATGAGTTCAAACATTATAGCATGTGAGAACTTTATATTATAGTGTACTTTTGTTTTACATTATAGCATGAAAGAGTCTTACACTGTGAACTATTTGAACTCATGAGTTTGAATTATTTT
>CAMOHE010039263.1:0-16003 GCA_946598075.1 Artocarpus hirsutus
TTTCACCTTTTTCAGTACCCCATCTCTAACAAAATGCTTGGCACATGTAACGGTGAATAATAAAAGTAAATGTATATGGTACATTAAAATGACCCGCAATACAGAGTCTTTAAATTCCAAATTTGTTGATTATGACAATATTATTTCGGATTAAAAAAAACCTCCATGCCTTAAACGGATATTCTTTTGGGTGTCCTTTAGGTGGCTGCCACTTCAAGCTTGTAACATTAATGGGTGTGATGCACTGGCCACTGCTACAGAAATTGGAAAAAAATTACAATATATAGTCAAATTATTGTTATGAAATTGAAATTGAACACAATAATTAAAATATTTTTAATTATATAATAATTATTTTAATAATATAATAATTTATACTATATAATTATATATTTAATTATTTTAATAATATTATTTTACAAATATGAAAAATATTTACCATTTCAATTCAATAAGTATAACTTAGCCATTTGCCTCGTCAACCCAAAGAAACGAGCGTTCATGAATCATCCAAAGGCCCAAAAGGCTTAGTTTGACCACAATATTTGTTTGACCAAAAAAAATCATTTTTTCAAGTGGGAACGTACGATGTTCTGGATAAACCTGTCGTAGCCCACATGATTTTAGACATATTCCGTCGTTTGGGTGGTCATAACACACTTAAATGATTTAGCGTAATATGTAGGGACTGTTTTGCAGTTTTTTAATTAATTTCAGGGCTTGTTTGCAATTTCCATCAATCCTGGTGTTAGGGTTTTACGTACAAACATTGTACTGCTTTTGTTACAGCACATACTTGATGAATAAACATTTGTTGAGAGTTTTCTCAAAATTTCTTTCTAACTTTTGGTGTTCGTGTGAATCAACAAGTCATTGAAAGTGCGCATTGGACGTCATATTTCTTACAATTTCGGCGTCTTCACTGTAACTCTCATTGCAGCTTCCCCATCCTGAATTCTTCTGAATGTACTGAAATTGGAACTACCAATTCAATCGTTGCTAATCAAAACTTCTGTAACTGTGAATTCTTGTGAATGTACTTAAATTGGAACGACCAATTCAATCGTTGCCAGTGAAATTACAGCTTTCGGTCAAGTCAACTACTCAACAATTTTCTTTCTTTTTTTTTTTTTGAGTGAAATACTCACTTTTCAACTCGCAGTAATGTCCTTGTCGAGTGGAATAAATTCAGAGCAAAAAAAGGAAAAAAAAAAAAAAAACTGTGTAGAATATATTACATTTTTAAGTACATTTAAAAATGGAGCATACGAATAGTGAATTCCGTTAGCCTTAACTTCAAAAGCTGTTGCAGCACCGATTTCTCGAACCAGGTCCGGATATCTGCAACGCATTTGGCAAAAGAGATAACCAAAAAAAAAAAAAAAACATATAACAAAGTTGAGTGGTAAAGACGATATATAATAAAAATTTTAATATATTTAAAAATTATAAAAACAAATACCATGGAAATAATTATTATGTAATTATATTATTAAACGCGACCATTATTATAATAGTTATTATGTAATTTTGATGTTTTTAGAAAATTCTAAAAATTTTGTTACATTCCAATTGCATCATAATAATTTTGTTATTTTAACTAATAAACAAATAAGAGTCTGTTTTAAAACTTAAGTTTGAACCAAAAAGTATTAGTTTAAACCAATTTTATTATAATGTTTTCTCATATAAAATTTAAATTAATATTACATTTTTAATTTAAATTTTTTATTAGAACTTATGTTCACAAATGGACTTTAAATAAATAATATGACTTATATTGCATGTGCTGTTCTAATATAAAAGTCCGCTTTCTCAAAAATAATCTATTTGACTTCAAACCTGCAAGCTATTGCTATCTATTAGCTAGGTCGACGTGTGCTTAAGCGACTAATGAATGTATATTGCAATTATATGCGTTTCAACTTAAAAAAACTTCATTCAAACTCAATTTTTTGTAGTTTCCCTGGTAAATATTAAATTGTTATGGTATAAAGTTATTTTTTTTTTGTTCAAACTCATTTATTAAACGGCTTAAAAAATTGAATATTTTTCGATTGATCAAAATTTTCCCATCAAGCTACATGTCAAAAAGAGAAACGACTCAAAAATTACAAAATTTATATATATATATAATATATGCTACGTGGCTCTAAGACCAACATTGTGGGCTGAAATAGAGCCACATATTCATGAGAGTTGACAACTGTTCTTACAAAATTTTTTTCCTTTATAATTTTATACATAAAATTTTGTAAAAATCATACTCTACCCTCCTAAAATTATATTTTATCCCCTAAAATTAATTTTCTCTTTAATCTTATTGATTTTACATCGTTGTCCATCTCACATTAATTTTTGCCGTTTCAATGAACGACATCAATTCCACATAACAGACGTATCCCAAGTCAATCTCCAGTGCTGACTTGTAGAATCCGTTGACCAATCAGAAAGCGACGCAGCGGGAAGCGGCCCACTGATTCAAGCACTTACCCCAATAGGAGCTCATAACAGCAGGAGTGGACCCCACAAATTCTTATCGCTTTAAGCCTGCACAAAAATTTCGTCTAATTTCGTCAAATTTTGCCGAAATTTTTGAAATTTCTGTTGAAATTTCAGAACTTTCCTTTGGTGCTGAAATGTTTTTAGGTGTAAAGAGTTTTTCTACCACAATTTTGGAAAAAATGCATGTTAAAAAAAATATTGGTTTAAATATCAATCTCGGTGAGCAGGTGAGATTAGAGTGTATCTTGTACAATGTTTCAAAAATATTAAAATATATTTTATTTTCTTTTAAAATATTGGTTATTGATGTAGTTAGTTTTATTTTATCATATTTTATAGCATGAATAAGTAATTTTTGTTTCCTAGTTTAAATTTAATAAAGAACACTTTCTTGAATTAAGATGGAATCTCAATCATATATTTAAATCTCATAATATTTTCTCATGTAAACTTGTTTATTTGTCTTCTTTTTTTAATTGTTTTTTATCCAAAAATATTTTAATATGTTTCAAAGTAAATATGTGTAATTTTCTAAAAAAATTTTCATATTTCCAATAATATCGATATATAGTTTAAATTTCTATAAAATTGTAAGTATCATTATTTCTATTATCCTAATACTTTCATCCTTGGTTAATAGTAATACTAGCTAGCTTGAACATTCACTTTACAGTACTCCATATCATATTGTGAATTTTTATATATATATATATATATATATATATATATATATATATGCTCATTTCACGGAAGCCCCAGACCCCTCTCTTTGTGATTTTAACAAGATGTTTAGAGTATTGATTTAAACTCATTAAGGTAAAGCTCTTATGTGTTACGGTGTAAAATAAAAATGAGTTATAGTATAAATTTTTCACATATTATAATATTTTAAACTCCAAAACACCTTAAAAAGTTCTTTTTTACTCTAAATATAAAATGATAAATGCTAAATGTATTTGTGAGTATCGCAAGTACATGATCTGAATAATCAAGAATCTATTGTCCTATTTTCTCATCCTTTTGGTTCTTTCTTCGGTTAAATTTTAATACCTAAGTGAATTGCATGATTACTTTTAACATTTAGATTTTATTTATGTGTTTAGATTGTTAAGTTTAAATGATGTGTCGAATAAATAGTAGAGAACAACTTGATCTAAATTATTGGTTTTTATAGGTTCTGCAACATGACTATGCAAATGAATGGTCAAGAAGAATATTGTATAGCATTTCTCATATAGTGTTTGGCAATGTAAGTTAGAACCATACTACAGCATAAAACTCTCACATACTATGTGTCAAGAAAAATGTGCTACCGTGAAAAGCTCTCACATATTATAGTGTTTTCAACTAAAACTGATTCTAACCAATGCTCTCAAATACCCTATTAAGAGACACTCATCCGTTGAGAGTGTTATCAGCCGTCAATTGGCTGGCCACTTGCACAAGTACTACTTAGGCCATTCCTCGTACGAGAAGACCACCACGTTGAGGGTGTTTGGCTAAGGGTGGTGTGAACCACAAATTCAGTTATGAACAGTATAAAGCTCTTACATGCTATAACAAAAAGAAAAAAAAAAAGTTGCTACAGTGTAAAGCTCTCACATACTACAATAAAAATGGTTCCCACCACTAGTCAAACACCCTAATATATTGATTAATGAGAATTCTACATTACCTTTAGACAACATTTTTTTAAAGAAAAACCTTAACAGATAATTACCTTTATGCCTCAAAATATTGAACATATTAATTAGTTTTTTTTTCTTTAAATTAAAAAAAAAATCCTATAACTTAGCTTTTTGTTTAATTCCTTAAAACTCATTAAAAAAACTACTATTAAAAGATTTTTGTTTCTTAGCATTAATTCTTTTTCTTTCTAACAATTAACAATATTTTCAATTGTCTCTTGTAACACATTTGATATTTCATTCCAAACATCTTGTAATCTTCTTTCAAATAACTTTATTGTAGAAAAAACAAGATTAAAAAAATCACTTAATTTTGTTGTAGCTAAACATACGCACGTAATTATTGTTATTCTTACAACTAAACATTAACCTTTTACTCTGTCGTTGATCGTGATCTCTTCCAAAAAAAAAAAAAAATTCTTTTCAAGAATTTAAACACAAAAGAGAATATTATATAAATTTTTAATTATTTGTTCTTAATTTTGTTCTATTACTTTTTCTCCAGACTGTTATGTTATTCTATTTCCTGATTATCATTCTTAATAAAAATTCTTATTGTGCGAGGATTTTTAATCTTATATTGTAGTAATAGAATGAGTTATAAGATATAATTATGGTACAATTATCTAAGACATACAAAGATTGGAAAAGCTAATTAATAACAAAAAAAAACTATAAAAGTTTATAAAAATTACGGAAAATCACTTTGACATCTAGTATCTTTCAAAAATATAACTTTGATACCCTGTGTTCTTTATTTTTAAAATGGTACCTTGATGTTTCAAAATATGTCATCTTTTCAACTATTTTTATTTTTATTTTAATGGTCCAAATGCCAATAAATGATATTTTCAGTATTTTTCTCTAATTTTAGACCAATCAAATGAAGAGGAAAAAAGATAAAAAGAACATTATATAAAAAAATCGGTTTTGTAGTACCAAAATGACACTTTTAAAAATGCGAGGCACCATGTTAGTATGAAAAATGTTTATGAATACTAATTTTAATCCCAACGTGTATATAAACTTATTAATTGTCATGTTAGTAATTTTTTTGCAAAACAAAAGGCGCCAAAATGGTTTTTCTTTAAAAATTAATATAGGATAATAATGCATGAATTACAAAAATTTAAATTCATTTTATCTTAGGTCCTCAAAATAATATAATTAGACTAACTTAAGTGTTTTCATTACTTTTTATTTATTTAATGATCATTCTCATATCTTTCCATAACAAAATATATGCAGTCATACCTGATCAATAGGGACAAAAAACTAAATCGAATAAGAATTATATATGTAATCTTTCTATGCCCAAGTCTCAGCATTCTTATTCTAGAAACAAAATCCACCATTAACACCCAAAGAAACCAAAGCACAAACCAAAGGACGAACCAAAAGACATAATAAATTTGAAGCATAAGACGCCAATCTAGATCGGTTCTTCATGTGGCTTAACTTGAACTTACGTATCATTTCCCTTTCCATTGTCATCATCATAATAATATCTCTTCCAAAACCAATGCTTCTTCCACACCCTCTCAGTCATTTCATCAATGGGAATTCCCTTGGTTTCAGGCAACAAGAAAATGGCAAACAAGAGCATGACGACAACCCATGCTGCGAAGAAGAAAAAGATCCCGGCACGCATGTGGCAGAGCATGGTAAGGAACGCCTGAGCGATGAGGAAGGTGAACAACATATTGGTGCTAACAGCAAAAAAGAAGCCAGCACTCCGAATCTCCAAAGGGAAGATTTCACTCGGGATCAACCATCCCAAAGGACCCCATGACCATGCAAATCCCGACACAAAAAGACAGATCAAGAATAGCACAATCTTGGCGTATGTCGTTGGCATTGTGTTTGTGGATTTCAGATGGACTGAGATAATTCCCCCAATTACGGACTACAATTCGAAACCAACAAATACAACAATTTAGTATATTATATTAGAATGCAAAGAGAGAATATATTTCAGAAATGTCTTAAATTTATTTTTGGTCACGTACCTGGGCAATGAGCATCTGAAGTGCCGCTTCAATGAGCAATTTCTTCCTTCCAACTCTATCAACAAAGAAATTAGCAACCAAAGTTGCCAAAACATTAACGGACCCGGTGATGGCGGCAGACAGCAGCGACGCGTTGCTTTCGAAGCCCATGGTCTGAAACAGCACCGGCGCATAAAACATGATCACGTTAATCCCCGTGAATTGCTGGAACACCTGAAGCACAATGCTGACCACGAGCTGAGGCCTACTCGACCTCTTCAATAGCCTTCTGTATGGGTGTTTAATTAGCTTAGCCGTTTTTGTGGCCTGAACGATAGCCTGGAATTCCTTTTCCACATCTTCTACACCTCTTATCTTCCTTAGAGTGCTTAAACCTTCCTCTTCCTTTCCTCGCTCCACGAGACTTGTCGGGGTCTCCGAGATGATTACGGATCCGATCAAGAGGATTAGAGCCGGTACGGCTGCTCCTCCCAGTGAGATCCTCCAGCCATGTGGGTGGAGGTTAGAAGTGCCGTAGTTGACAAAGTTTGCGCACAAAATTCCCACGGTGATCAGCAACTGAAAACAAATGTTTAGGCCTCCTCGGTACCTTGTTGGCGCAATTTCTGAGATAAATAAGGGCACGGCCTGCATGACCAAATATCAATATTTTTAGCGTTTATTGGTGTGTGTGTGTGTGTGTGCGCGTGTGTATTATGCATGCCGCACTCCATTTGTTTCCAGCAAACTAAAAAGGCATTATTGCATGATGCTTTTTTCACATATACATTAAGAAACTTTATTACAGCAGTTTTCTAGAGAGAATAGAGGATATTTTTTATATGAACTTTGTCAAGTAAAAGTCATTTTACCTATGCTGAAAACACAGCGGATTTGCACAAAAATAGAATTATTATGTAAGTTGAGGGATGATTAAAAGAGACAAAATGATAAAACTGTAAAACAACATGAGGAAAAAAAAGGAGAACGGAATTAAATAACAATTAACTCAAAATTTGATATACTCACACTAATATAAATTAACCTCCTAGCTACAATATGTCAACATTTGTTTCAGATAATATTATACGAAAAAACCATTAATCTTCACAGAATATCGTTTATCGTTTCAGAGAATTTTCACTGATATCATAGAATAGTAAGTGGTGAATATTTATTTCTGAATATGAATAATGAGAAAAATCATCAGAGAACGTAAAGACGCAAGGTTTTAGATAGATATGTCATAGTTCTTTTCTTCACGAAAATTTCTTAATTTCACGAAATAATTATGTCATTTATCCCTCTTGTAGTAGTTTTTAGATGAATTAAATTTATTAAATCTCAAATTAATATTTTTCATGTTGTGTATGCATATATAATTAATAACACACAATTATATGATATATATATATATATACTTACCAGGTTTCCAAATCCAACACCAGCGCCAAGGCAGATCCTTCCGGCGATCAACATGGCCAGATTCTTAGCGACGGTGTTTAAAATCGACCCGATCATGAAGAGAATGGAAGCGGCTTGGATCGTGATTTTCCTTCCATACTTTTTGCAAGCAATGGAAGCCACGAAGGAGGCGACGATGGCTGCGAGGTAAAGCGACGACGTGAAGAGCTGCAAAAACTGGTTGTCGTATTTGCAGTAGTTGTTCTCTCTCGCACGGTGCTTCTTCTCATAGACTGTGGGGAAAAACGCTATCAAGAAGTCATCCATTGATGTCACTCCTCCTGTTAAAAAAAAAACGACAACAAAAAAAAAAAGAAAACAAAATTAAAAGATGATCGATCAATTTATAGTATTATTGTTGATATTCATCGATCATAACGTGAATGTAATTTATTGACTATGAAAATTTTGTACCTGAAATACCAATGTCGTAGCCAAACATGAGACCCCCAAAAGCAGCAATAATGCTACAAATGACGACTTGCTTTGTGAGCTTTGCAGGGAAGTCGCCATTGTTGGCGCCGCCAGATTCAGAAACTGTGATGGCCGGCATTCTCTCAAGTAGATGAAAGAAAGAAAAAAAAAAATGCAAGAGGAACGACTAGTAGTGGGGTTTTAAAGACAAGAGTATAACTAACAATTCTAAGATGCACCTTATCTTCCGATTAAATTTTAAAAGAAATAATATTATTGTTACGAAATTAGATTTTCTATATTAGGCAAATTAGTAGGAAATCATATTTCCTATATTGGGCAACATATAATTCTCAATCAATTATATAAGCTATTAATATGGGTTGAAATCTTGGTGATCTCAATTAACGTTAAAAACCCATTAATTACAGAAATTGATATGGACTAAATTGAGTAGATTACATTTAGGGGATTATGGAACCCTATATGAAGACTATTTTTGTTATGGTCCCCAATATACCAAAAACACGTTACAGTCTCTTTTCTCCCTATCAAGAAAAGAAACGACAGTCCCATTGAGGAATTAAGGCGTTTTGGTTGAGGAAGATCACAAACCACCAGTTCCTCTATTTGATCAATACCAATAGACCTAGGTATTTTATTCATTGATTAATCCTCAATATTCTGGCATGATATAGATCCTAAGCCTAGTGGTGTACTTGTTCTAGGATGATTCTATACATAATACAGTTAATTTTTATAATTTTCAACAAGTGGTATCAGTAGCATGTTGTCATTGTTAGATTATTGGGATTTTTTTGGCATAATTGTATATTTATTTTGGTTGTATACATCTGGTTGTTTTATCAGTTATATGAACACTTTTTTTTCAAGTTTTTTTTTTTTTTAAATTCAATTTCATTTTGAATTTTTTCTTTTTTTTTTTTTTGGTGTTTGAAATCCCAGTGTGTATGTAAATATATATGTGCACACACACACATGCTTTAGTCAAGTTTAAAGTTACTGGATATATATAAATGTGTGTACATATATATGTGCATATATGGATGATTGCCTTCAAGAATTTTTTGTTAAAAACTAAGGCTATAAATCATTAAGTAAATGATTTTTTAAGATTTCTGTGACTTAAAACGTCGTTTTTTGTGTCTAAAAGGTAAAGAAAAAAATGGGTCTGCAATTTGGATCTGTTTCGGGTTGTGCAGAACCCGTTTGGCTGAAGAAGACAGCAAAAAACGACGAGTCGTTTTTCCCACGTGTGCAGCAGTCGTTTGGTTCAAAACGACATGTCGTTTTTTTGTTGAATAAAAACGACATGTCGTTTTCTTAAGATTGACTGCAAGCTTGTAACTTTAAAACGACACATCTTTTTTTTGGGTAAACTAAACGACATGTCATTTTCTCAAGCGTGGCTGTATAAATTTTTGTTCTTCAAACGACAAGGCGTTTACAAAAAAAAAAAAAGTCTAAATTTTTTTTTTGATACCCATTCCCATATAAAAGTTTAATGTTCTAAAACAAATTAATTGAAACAATATGCTGCCAAAGTAGCATTTTTTGTGTATATTAATTTATTTTAGAATGTCAAGATATTTGTGTATGTGTGATTCATGCGAATATTAACCAGCCTAAAGGAAGATGAATGTTTGGCCGAAATGCATATTCACCTATAGTAATAATATGTGATAATTGTTAAGTTTTCCATGTAAATAATAGTCGGTCCAAAGAAAGATTATTTTTTTATAGGAATTATTATCAATATTTGATTATTATGCCTAGAAAACCACTTACAAGTTGATATCTCTGTCCAAAGACTAAATATTAATGTTGTGCTAGGTATCTTAATTAAAGGTCCATATAAATATTGTTTTAATTTTATTTATGTTGTTCTCTATTCAGTCTCAATTGCTACAGCTACGAATGTTTCTGCTCAATTTAATAACATCCTAATGCTGAATGGGACGAACTTCAAAATTTGGAAGGAAACGATAGAAATAGTCATCGGTTGTATGGATTTGGATCTTGCACTTAGGTCGGAGCAACCCATTCTTACTGCAGAAAACCGTAATGAGGTTAAAATTGAAAAATGGGATTGCTCTAACCGAATGTGCTTGATGATCATGAAACACACCATTCCTAAAGCGTTTCGGGGCTCTATTACTGAGAGCGAGAATGCCAAGAAGTTCATTGAGGAAATTGAGCAATATTTTGCCAAAAATAAAAAGTCAGAGGTAAGTAGCCTTTTGGCTAAACTCGTCTCAATGAAATATAAGGGCAAAAGAAACATAAGGGAGTACATCATGGAGATGTCTCATCTAGCATCGAAACTCAAGGCACTAAAGTTAGAGTTGTCTGAGGACTTGCTCGTGCACTTGATTTTGATCTCTCTTCTTGCACACTTTGGGCAATTCAAAGTGAGTTATAACACTTAAAAGGACAAATGGTCCTTAAATGAGCTTATATCTCACTATGTGCAAGTAGAAGAGAGGCAACAACGGGATAAGACTGAAAGTACTTAGTTGGCTTCAACCTCTCAAAGCAAGAAAAAGAAAAGAGCTAAGGATACTGCGGAAGGTTCTTCTCGACAAAAAAGAAACTAAAGAAGCAAGATAAGGATTTCACCTGCTACTTCTGCAAGAAGCCGGGACACATGAAGAAAAAGTGTCCCAAATACGCCGCCTGGCGTATAAAGAAGGGTAAGCTTCTAACTTTTATTTGTTCTAAAGTTAATTTAGCTTCTGTACCTAAAGATACTTGGTGAGTGGATTCTGGTGCTACTACTCACATAAGTATGTCTATGCAGGGTTTTCTGTGGAGCCGACCGTCAAGTGATGCTAAAAGATTCATCTTTGTGGGTGACGGCAATAAAGTTGCGGTGGAGGCTATAGGGACTTTTAGATTACGATTAAGAACTGGAATTTATTTGGATTTATTTGAGACTTATATTGTACCATCTTTTCGACGGAATTTAATTTCTATTTCTTCTTTGAACAAATCAGGATTTTCTTGTTTGTTTGGAAATAATAAAGTTAGTATCTACCAAAATTCAAATTTTATTGGCTTTGGTTCATTAATTGATAATCTATACATGCTTGATGTTGTTAGTTCCTATAATGAAATACTGCAAACAAGTTCACGTGGTACAAAGCAAAAATTAAACAAGAATTCCGTCATCTTATGGCAGAAGCCTTTAGGTCATATCTCTAAACAGAGAATTCAAAGACTCGTGTCAGATGAAATTCTTGAACCCTTAGATATGACAGACTTTCAAGTCTGTATCGAGTGTATAAAGGGAAAACAAACAAACATAAGAAAAATAGGTGCCGAAAGAGCTAAAGATGTCTTAGAACTCATACATACTGATATATGTGGTCCATTCCCTACAGCTTCTTGGAATGGACAGCAGTATTTTATTACGTTCATAGATGACTACTCTAGGTATGGTTACCTATACTTGATACATGAGAAGTCACAATCCCTAGACGTTTTCAAGTCTTTCAGAGCAAAGGTTGAACTTCAACTTGGAAAGAAAATTAAAGCTATTAAATCTGACAGTGATAGAGAATACTACGGCAGATATCATGGATCAAGAGAACAACGTCTGGGACCCTTTGCACTTTTTCTCAATGAGTGTGGAATTGTTCCACAATACACTATGCCAGGCAAGCACGAATGGTGTTGCGGAACGACGAAACCAGACTCTTAAGGATATGGTGAGGAGTATGATTAGTCATTCTTCTTTGCCAGAGTCGCTTTGGGAAGAAGCGTTAAAAACTGCAGTTTACATCTTTAATAGAGTACCAAGTAAAGTAGTTGCCAAAACCCCCTATGAGCTTTGGACAAGCTAGCATTAGGCACTTGCATATTTGGGGTTGTCCAGCTGAGGCAAGGCCTTACAGGCCACATGAAAAAAAACTGGACTCAAGAACGGTTAGCTGCTATTTTGTTGGTTACGCTAAACACTCTCGAGGGTATAAATTTTACAATCCCACAACAAGATCCTTTTTCGAAACAAGAAACGCAAGATTTCTTGAGGATGTTGAGTTTGGGGGGAAAGGAAACATAAGAAATGTTGTCTTTGAAGAAGAATCCGCTATTGATGGTGATCAAGTCTTTATACCCATCACTATTCAAGATGCAGCTCCATCATTAAATAGCAATGTTTAGATTCCTATTTTTGACATTGTTCTAGATCAAGACAACAGTGAAATTCCTCCTTTAGCACCACTTGTAGAACAAACTCAACAACCTCAATAAGTGCCATTAAGGAGATCCACTAGGGAGAGGAGAAGTGCGATTCCAGATGATTATATCATTTTTCTCCATCAGTGCGAATCATAATGGCACTAATGGCTCATTTTGATATAGAGCTACATCAGATGGATGTCAAGACTGCGTTTCTCAATGGAGACATTGATGAGACGATTTATATGGTACAGCCAGAAAACTTTGTATTGGGAGATTCAAAGTCGATGGTTTGTAAATTAAAAATATTCATCTATGGTTTTAAACAAGCTTCCCGTCAATGGTATCACAAGTTCCATCAAGTCATCACCTCGTACGGTTTTGAGGGAAATGTCGTTGATGAATGTGTATATCACAAGTTTAGTGGGAGTAAATATATCTTCTTGGTGTTATATGTCGATGACATTCTACTCGCTAGCAGCGATATAGGCTTACTGCATAAAACGAAGAAATTTCTGACAAGTAATTTTGAGATGAAAGATCTTGGTGATGCCTCTTTTGTATTAGGTGTTCAGATACTAAGAGATCATTCTCTGGGTATCTTAGGGTTGTTGTAAAAGAGCTATATCGATAAGGTTCTGAGTAAATTTGGCATGAAAGATTGTAAACCAGGAGACACGCCCGTAGCTAAAGGAGACAAATTTAGCCTCAAACAGTGCCCTAATAATGACAATGAAAGAAAAGAGATGTAGAAGATTCCCTATGCATCAGTAGTTGTAATGCCCATATATGAGGGTTAATAGTTTTTAAATAAATAAAATAGAAATAAGAAAATAAAGATAAATTATCAAAGTGATTTACCCGGGACTTAAATAGAAACTCTCTAAATAAAAATAAAACATAACAAATAAATAAAGCATAGTTTAACATAGCACCTTAAATTTTAATAATATACAACTGTCATCATCATCATTTCAACCATCAACAAATCTTAATACAGTCGCAGAAAGTAACAATTGATACTTACATTATCATGAAGATCATTCTTTGCATTCGAAGCAATTCTAACATAATATAACTACATAGCTTCCTTAACTGTTTTTTTTTGTAACCATCTCACACTTAGTGAGTCCTCAAAAGAGCAAAATATAAGGGAATGAGTGACAATATGCTCAGTAGGGAAAACCATTACTCACCTTAAGGTTTTATTCTTTACCACATTAAATCTGCATGGTTAGTTAGTTTCCATCATTATCCAAATTATGAGATTTATTATGATCATATTCCGTAGATACCATAGTTAATTATTACCAAGTTTCATACATATACATATATACACTATTAACATTCATCATTATTCGTAGGTTTCCACATTACATAAAGTATCACTCAACTTATCGAAACCCAAATGGGCGTGCTTGGCTACCCTTTAAACATTCTGAGGGTATTCTGGTGAGGGGACATCAAGCCCCGAGTCTTCACAAAGTCGATTCCTATACAGTGTGTTCTGGGACTTTTAACCCAAGGGAGCGTCATCACCTCCCCCTATTTTACCTTTTAGGGTATTCGTGCCCAATGATGTAACCGTCGCTCTTTTCACCTCTCACCATTTCTCAATGTTTAATCATTATTTAAAGAGTCAATTTTTCTAACCATGCTTCCCAACTTATAACAACATATGTTAATTCATTATGTTCCTTGCTAATCAATACAGGACGAGTTCATGTCATAGTTTCATATGTGATTCTCATATAATAGCAGTTCAACATAAATACATATATCTTGTGGTAAAACAATCAATTTTAATTACATAAAAACCTTACAAAAGATGAGTAATAGAATCCCTACCTTTCAAGCTTCTCAACAATCTTTTAATCTCAGAATTAATTAACGTTAGCTCCATACACCCTTGATCCTAAGTCGTGCATAAAGACAATTAAAACTAAAGCACAACATATAACCGCATCCATAAATGAATTATGTGTAAATCTACATATTTTAGTCTCTAATAAGATTCATAAATCACTTAAGATAATGTTAGAAATGTTGCAAGATATTAAGGGATTAAAAGGTGAGCAAAGTTGGGTTTACTATCTACAATTAGCACATGGGTTGATTTACTTAAGATAGACGGGTGATATACTGTCACTGGTAGGTTTATTAGTTTCCAATCTGAGAATTGAAAATTTCATAAAAAATAAAATACAACTCCGATTTAGGCTCATGATAGCTCATTAGAAAGCTTAGGATGTCTACTTTTTAAATATGCAAACCAATTTACAAAATTCATTTTCATCTAATCCCAAAATTTCAAGAAAGGGCTATTGCCCATAGAGATAATTTAAGGTTTATGGAAGGTTAAGTTTCTCTTTAACCCAAAGTATATTATTCTTGTTCAAAATCTCAAAATAATTCCAAAATATGCAACATGCATTATATAATCATAATAAACATATTCTCTTGAGTTTTATACCAAAATCATTATCAATTTAAAATAAAGGTTGGTTTTCGGTTTCAATTCAAGACTTAAGTTTTTGTTCACAAATACTCAAATATGTATGCTAATATAATTAGAAATTTGCATGAACTTTGAACACAAAAATTATACATTAAATATAGAGAAACACATACTAAAAACCAAGTTTGAGCTAAAGAAAACCTACCTCAAAACTATTGGAAAAATAATACGCAGCGGAATTTTAAAAATTTTAAATCAGAGTATTTTTCAAAACACAAGTTTGACATGTTATATGTATAAATTAACCTGATCTTACTGACCTTGTATTCGTCAAAAAGCTCCCGAAATCTGTGTAGAGAAGTAACGTTTCAGAAGAGCCTCAACCAACTGGTCTTCTTTGCTATTCTCTATCCACGATCGGAGTGAGTGTGGGCTCATACGTATAGCTTTTCCTCAAGGTGACTCTCCTTCTAACCAACTGAGAGTAACCAAAGCAAGTGTTCGTGATTTGTGAACAAGAGCTCTCAGGGAGTTTTAGATTCTCACCAGTAGAGATCACTCTTAATCTCTCTATTGATCTAAATAACTCATTAGACTCACTCCCTATTTATAGAGGTTGGGTCTAGGATCATTCCTTATCAGATAAGGTCTCAAAAATTCAAAACGGAATCAAATTCGGGTCAATATCGGATAAGATACGCGTAAAAATGTGTGAAAACGCGCGATTTTTAATTCTCGCATAGGCAGGCCGAACTTTAGGATCGGCATGCCGAATTGCCGAAATAAAAATCACATGAATATTTTATTTTTCACCCGAGATTCTATAGGATAAAGCCTTAGTTTTAATTCAAATAACCCAATATAGTAGTTATCTAATTAAAACAACTTTATCTAGATAATCTCTAAGAAAATAAATAGATTCCTAATAATTCTACAAGTTTATCTTGATTTAATTTATCCAAAATTAAATCAACTGATAAACAGACAAGAAATATCTGACCCCAATAATTCAACAAGTTTATCTTGAATTAATTTTGTTCACAAAATTAATTCAACCGACAAACAGACATGAATTATTTGATTCTTCCAAATTTTCAACCAATCTAATAAATCGACATAAGTCACCAATTATTGTAAAAGCATGCCGTATCATTACAGGATTTTGTGAGCTAGCAAAAGGGACCAAATGGACCTATATAGTTTAAGCTCCTGATAATTATGAAACCCAATATCCCAGATATACATTTCATAATTATCAACTCCAACGCTATTCCACTAAAAGC
>CAMOHE010039264.1:0-13128 GCA_946598075.1 Artocarpus hirsutus
AAATGTTATCATGTCTCCTACGGAGACTTTTAGCAAATAATGTCAACATAATTGAGGGGACAAATGGGGTATGTTGTAGAAGAAGATAAAGGAAGCATTAAAAAGGTGGTTGAGAAAACATATCGATGTCCCCTGGTAGTTGAGGTGAATTAATTCTATGTCTCCAAATGATAAGGATGCTATTTAATTGAGCATTAATGTAGTGGGACAAGGCTGATATAAGTGAGTGATAGGTAGATTTAAAATATTTACTACGGAGACTTAGTAAAAATGCTAAAATGACATATTTATTTATATGATTTTATCAAAAATCATACCTGTTAAAATAACGGGTGTTTCATGATTAAACATTGAGAAATGGTGAAACGTGAAGAGGGTGGCGGTTACGTCCTTGGACACGAATACCCTAAAAAGTAAAATAGGGGGAAGGTGATGACGCTTCCTTGGGTTGAAAGTCCCAGAACGCACTGTATAGGAATTGACTTGGTGAGGACTCGGGGCTTGATGTCCCCTCACCGGAATACCCTCGGAATGTTTGGAGGGTGGCCAAGCACGCCCATTTGGGTTTCGATAAGTTGAGTAATATTTTATGTAATGTGGATACCTAAGAATAACGATGAATGTAAATATTGTATATATGTATATGTTTGAAACTTAGTAATGATTAACTATGGTATCCACGGAATATGATCATAATAAATCTCATAATCTGGTATATGATGAAAACTAACTAACCATGCAGGTTTAATGTGGTAAGAATAAAACCTTAAGTTGAGTAATGGTTTTCCCTACTGAGCATGTTGTCGCTCATTCCCTGTTATGTTCATCTTTTCAGTACTCATTAAGTGTGAGGTGGCTACAAGAAAAATAGTTGAAAAAGCTATGTAGCTATATTACGTTAGGATTGCTTTGAATGCAAAGAATGATCTTCATGATAATGTAAGCATCCATTGTTACTTTATGTGACTGTATTAAGATTTGTTGAAGGTTGAAATGATGATAATGACAGTTGTATATTATTAAAATTTAAGGTGCTACATTAAACTGTGGTTTATTTATTTATTAGTTTATGTTTTTATTTTAATTTGAGAGTTTTTATTTAAGTTCTGGGTAAATTACTTTAGTGAGTTATATTTATTTTCTAATCTTTATTTTATTTAATAAAAACTGTTAACCCCCACTTAGGGGCGTTACAGTGGTTGACTTACTAATCATAAATATAAACCAATAATTTATTTACTGAAACTGATATCTATGAATGAAAGAAAATATAAGTGTTTTCAAAACTCATAGTGATGTATGAAGTTTCAGCCTTGAACATCAAAAACATTTAATGGGCCCACATGTTTGCAATTTTTTTTTTTTGAGAATTTTCTTAAATAATCTTTTAAGATTTAATTTTTTATAGATATCACATATGTTTATTTATGGTACAACTTAACATGTAATATAAATGATAGTGTAATATAAAATTTTTTAAATGTGTCATAAATAAACACAACTTCAAAAAGTGTGACATAACATGTCATTTTCTCCTTTTTTTTTTCCATGACTTGTAGCTTATCCTTTGTCTCTTGCTCCTAAGTCTTGAATTTAGGATCAATGAGACAAATGATCTATTTATGTTTGTCAAATTAAAATATAACTTTAGTTTGTAAATATTTTACATAACCTAAAAATTATATTATTAAAATAATTACTATGTAATTATAAAGTGTAAAATATGATATCATTAAAATGATTATTATGTAATTAAAGATATTTTTAAAATATTCAGATATTGTGTTCAATTTTAATTTTATAATAATATTTTAGCCATGAACTATATTTTTTTAACTAAAGTTTATAGAGGAGATACCTTTGGTTTTGGACTTGGCCAGTGTTGTGTGCGTGTTATTGTTATTATTATTTTTTTGTTGGAGACTTAAGTAAATAGCAGTAAATAATTTTTCAAATAATACACGTTTTAAAAAAATGGAGTGACTGGCATAAATAAGGACGCGTTAGTTGGAGAAAATATTGATAGTAAAGACGCGATATTTTCTGTCATTTTTCTAAACAGAGAGAGAGAGAGAGAGAATTTTGTCAAGCTAATACGCAAATAAATCTTTTTAAATGGATAGACAAGACAAATGTCTGGCATTAAACTTTTTGCAATGTACACTTCAGTTTTACCAGCCAATTAATGGCTCAAAAAAAAAAAAAAAGTTGGCGAATTACCTTCGTAATTGATACAAGTAAAAAACACGTACCAAGGTCTCAACTGATCTATTTCTCAAACATAACATTTCCATTTAATTCTTCAAAAGTACATTTAGTCAACAATGTAGGTTCAAAAAATAGTAACCGTCTAAAACAGCTTAACATATCACACATGTTACCTGACAAATGTGCGTTAAAAAATAGTGATTACACCAAGGCTTAGTTACGCTGAGGCTCTAATATTTTCACCGTTTCATCCACATTTTGGTTGCTGCCTTCGGGCTTCGCATTGGGCTTTTTTGGCCCGTTTTGATGGAGGGCTTAAATGATTTGAACCCATAATTTTCAATGAACCAATGGTTTGTAAGAGAATTTTCATAAACACCATCACTAACTTACTTTTTATAAATGCCATAAACGTTTTAGTGTGACATAACTTAAATATTTAATATAAGTAATAATGTGACATGCTTAAAAAAATATAGTAATATAGTATAATTTTTTCGAATGTGACATGAATACAAACAATTTTTAAAAATGTGAGATAACGTGTAATTTTCTTCTTTTTTTTTTTCTTTTTTGAACCTTTTAATTTGATGCTTTGAATCCACAAGGGTCCTCAAATTCGGAAATACATTGTTTTCAACATTTTTTCAACTCATTTTTTAAACACGCTCATATTTTAAACAAAAAAAGTTTAAACCACGTGTTTCGGACCAACGAACGAAACAGAGGCTTGATTGAATTTAGGCTCCTTCTATTCTTTTTAATCACAGGAAAAAAGCTCAACTTTCATCCAAGCCATGCATAGAAGGAAAAAACGAACAGTATTGGTCTTAATTCTATCCAAGCTTCAAATGTGACTAAGACTTTCATTCAATACTCTCCAACCAAATGAAAACGGAAATAAATTCGAGCCAATGGCATGATCGATATGATTTAAAGTTGTGCAAGTTTTAACTCGTACATTAGGTTCAAGGCAATTTCTTTCATAAAAACCAAAAAATAATGCAATACATTATTTTTTAGCCGTTAGATCTGTTCCAAAAATTTAATTTTAACTAGATTTAATGGTTAAAAGCATCCGCCGCAAAGGGACGGAGAGCCGTACCCTTCTGAGCTTTAATCATGTGAAGGAAACGACAAGAAGAGCATACGTTATGGTCTGGATAAGCGATCTCGCATTTCACCCTTTGTCTGTCGTTTTTTGTTTTTGCTTTGAATCCTTATCTGTCGTTACTTCACCCGTCAGTATGACATTGTCAAGTACACACTCCACACTAAAAAGAAAACCATCACATGTGACGACTTTTTTTCTTCTTGCTCTGAATTAAATACGACACATGTGAAAGGTAAGGACATGATAGCTCATATGTCGACATGGGGGACAGATAACATCATGTGGCTATCTTGGCTGTCACTTTTTTTTCTCCTTAAGAGACAATGAGAGTTATACTTGGAATATATAAATACACACTTGCGTACGTATTATATGGACAATTCTGTTATAGAAAGAAAGAAGAATGAGTGCGAATTTGCAGCGTATAAGAGCTTCTTTATTAAAGCTTTTTTTTGTTTTATATTATAACATGAGAATCTTTTATATTGTAAACTGTTCAAACTTATGAGTTTGAACGATTTTATCAACGATTTTATCAAACACAATATGAATGGAGTATATGCTTCTAGATAATTTGTTTTCGTCATGCATCTTCATATATTCAAAACATTCATCCTTTCATAAACTATGACGAATGGTTATTTATTTATATAATATTCATCTTGATTCATGAGCATCAATAAAGTAGTAGGAAAAACAAAGAATAAGTACAGAGAGAGATGAAAATATTAATACACAATAGCACTCCGGAAAACAATACGTTGATTAAATATTATTTTTTTCTAAGAACTGATTAATTATTAGCATATTGATGAAAGATCCCTATTAAGATGCGCTGAATTTGATAATGTAACTTATCCGTATGGATTCTGTATAATTCCGCTGCAGCAGAAGCAAGTGGGTCGATATCTTTTGCTTCATTACGACTCCTAAATGCACTAAAAAAGAGGGGGAAAAAAACTTTCTGCAAGTCAATTATTAAAGACATGATCTGATGAGTTGAGCTTAGAATATCAACTAATAATGGATACAGCACATGTTTCCAAAGTATCTTCTCATCTGTGAAAGTGATCATCAACCATTGATACTACTAAATATATGCCTTTACTTTTCGTAGAATTTTTGTTTCTTTCATTTATAACATAGAAAATGCTAATTTTGATTTTGGCTTATTGTGTTTACTTATTGATTTTTCCAAATCAATTGACAACATGATGAGTATGCATCAAGTGATAAGTTATATGGAGGAATGACCTCTCTCTCTCTCTTTATACCTGATTGGGATGTATCCCCATCAGGGTGTTTATAGAACTTTTTATACAGTCATATGTGTTTAGTAGAAAAATACTTTCATCGCCTTAGAGTTTTATCCTCACCGCTCACAAAACAATAGATACTATTTTAATAAAATTTAATATTTACTAAGCTAAAACGCATCATTTTATGAGTAACAGATATTAAATTCCAGGAGGTTATATAGATTTAGTTAGCAACATTAATACTCATGATCATGTAGGCGACTGCCTACTTTCTTTCTGATCCAAAAAAATAAAAATAAAAAAAGATAGTGGAAACATATGGACACTTTATGGTTTAGTATTCGAGAGATTTTGAAAATTTGTGGGCAGAGGTTGATGTCTATTCGGGTCTAAAAATATAAGTCCGATATAACTTCAAGTATAAGGTTGTTCAAATAATAATACTCGATATATCTGAGGTCGGTCCCATAGGAAAAATGTATTGCAAATGTTTAATATATTAGTTATATTAGTTTTACCTTAAAAATTTGAGGATTAAAGTTAATTATTTACAATATTTACATATTTTTTTTACTTTTTTTATTTTTAGACTTTTTGTGATTTTTGGAACTTTAACAATAAGAAATATGACTTAAATTAGAATAGTAAATCAAACTTTAATAACAAGTGCAAATTCACTTGGAAGAAACAACAATTTTAATAATGTTGAGGATTAAAGGTCCTATTTTGACAATTAATTTAAATATGTTTTGGTTTTTCTAAAATTATTTAATAAAATGGTTTAAGTATACAATATTTCATCTTTTGTCTATAATAAATCAAGAGTTACCAAGTATTTAATATGCAAATTCATGTTTATAATACATCAAAAACTCGTTTTTAACAAATATGTATGATTTCAATATTAACTAACTAAAATTACCAACAAAATTTACAATGTCTGGAATTAAACGTTTTGCCAAATAATGCCTAAAAAAAAAGGTGGTAAATAACCTTCGTAATTGATACAAGTAAAAAACACGCACCAACGTCTCAACTGATCTGTTTCTCAAAGATAACATTTCCATTTATTTCTTCAAAAGCACATTTAGTCAACAATGTAGGTTCAAAAAATCGTAACTGTCTAAAACAGCTTAACATATCACATATGTTACTTGACAAATGTGCGTCAAAAAATACTGATTACACCGGGGCTTATTTACGCTGATGCTCTAATATTTTTACCTTTTCGGCTACATTTTGCTTGCTGCCTTCGGGCTTGGTATTGGGCTTTTTTGACCCGTTTTGATGGAGGGCTTAAATGATTTGAACCCATAATTTTCAATGAACCAATGGTTTGTAAGGGGATTTTCATGAATACCAGCAGGACTTACTTTTTATAAATTTAGTAGGGCATGACTTAAACATTTAATATAAGTAATAATGTGAAACGCTTAAAAAATAATAATAATATGGTATAACTTTTTCAAGTGTGACATAAATAAAAACAGTTTTTAAAAATATGACTTAATATGTAATTTTCACTTTTTTTCTTTTTTGAACCTTTTAATTTGATGCTTTGAATCCACAAGGGCCCTCAAATTCGGAAATACATTGTTTTCAACATTTTTTTAAACCCATTTTTAAACACCCTCACATTTTAAACAAAAAAGTTTAAACCACGTATCTCGGACCAACAAAGGAAACGGAGGCTTGATTGAATTTAGGTTCCTTCCATTGAATTCTTTTTTTTTCACAGGAAAAAACGTCACCTTTCATCCAAGGCATGCATGGAAGGAAAAAACGAACAGTATTGGTCTTAAATCTATCCAATCTTCAAATGTGACCAAGACTTTCATTCAATACTCTCCGACTAAACGAAAACGGAAATAAATTCGAGCCAATGGCATGATCCATATGATTTAAAGTTGTGCAAGTTTTAACACGCACATTAAGTTTAAGGTAATTTCTTTCGTGAAAACCAAAAAAATAATATAAGATATTATCTTTTAGCTATTAAATCTACGCCAAAAATGTCATTTTTTATTAGATTTAATGGTCAAAACATCCCCTTTAAAAAAGATCCCGAACATAATATGTAGTTGTCTCGCTGTTTGAACACGAGCCGCAAAGGGACGGAGAGCCGACAAGAAGAGCATACATTATGGTCTGGATAAGCGATCTCGCATTTCACCCTTTCTCTGTCGTTTTTTGTTTTTGCTTTTAATCCTTATCTGCCGTTACTTCACGCGTCGGTATCACATTGTCAAGTACACACTCCACTTTAATAATCACATGTGATACTTTAGTCCTTCTTGCTCTAAATTATTTACGACACATGTGAAAGGCAAGGACATGACAGCTCATATGTCAGTCTTGGGCAGATAACATCATGTGGCTATCTCGGCTGCACTTTTTTTTTCTCCTTAAGAGAAAATGAGAGTTGTACTTGGAATATATAAATACACACTTACGTACGTATTATATGGACAATTCTGCAATGGAAAGAAAGAAAGAATGGTTTCAAACATTACAGCATATTATATGTTTTTATATTAAAGTATATTTTTTTATTATATATTATATTATGAAAATGTTTTAGATGTGAACCATTTAAACTTATAAATTTAAACAATTTTGTCAAATATAATGTGAATGGCGCCCATGCTTCTAGATAATTTGTTTTCCTCATGCATCTTTATATATTCAAAACATTCATCCCTTTATAAACTATGATGGATTTTATTTATATAATATTCATCATGATTCACGAGCATCAATAAATTAGTAGGAAAAACAAAGAATAAGTATAGAGAGAGAGAGAGAGAGATGAAAATATTAACACACAATAACACTCTAGAAAATAGGACGTTGATTAAATATTATTGTTTTTTTTTTCCCCATAGAACTAGTTAATTGTTAGCATATTGATGAAAGAGCCCTTTTGAGATGCGCTGAATTTGACAATGTAACATATCCGTATGGATTCTGTATATTTCGGCTGCAGCTGAAGCAAGTGGGTCGATATCTTTTACTTCATTACGTATCCCCAATGCACCAAAAAGAGGGGAAAAAAAAATAAAACTTTGTACAAGTCAATTTTTAAAGATATGATCTGCTGAGTTGAGCTTAGGAAATCAACTAATAATTGAGTAGGCACATGTCTCCAATGTATCTTCTCATCTGTGAAAGTGATTATCAACCATTGATACGTACTACTAAAATATGCCTTTACTTTTCATAGAATTTTTGTTTCTTTCGTTTATAATATAGAAGACGCTAATTTTGATTTTGCTTTGTTGTATTACTAATGTTGTACCGTCACATGGTGGTGGTGCACACTGTGTCTGACTATGATATATCACCAACCAAGGCCGGCCGTGCAAATCAGCCCAAATCAATTGACAACATGATGAGCATGCATCAAGTGATAAGTTATACGGACGAATGATCTCTCTCTCTCTCTCTCTCTCTCTCTACCTGACGGGGATGTATCCCATCGGAATGTGTATAGAACTTTTTATATAGTTATATATGTTTAGTAGAAAAATACTTTTCATTCTTAGAGTTTTATTCCCACGGTTCACAAAACAATAGGTACCATTTTAATAAGATTCAATACCTACTCGTTTTATGAGTAACAGATATTAAATTCCACCAGGTTATATAGAAATCCACGTTCAGTTAGCAACATTAATACGCACGGTCATGTAGGCGGCTGACTACTTTCTTTCTGATCTTAAAAAAAAAAAAAAATGAAAGGGGAAACGTTTGGACACTTTATGGCTTAGTACTTGAGAGATTTTTAAAATTTTTGGGCAGAGGTGGATGTTGGTTTTGAAGGAGCTATATGTATTTGTAATTGTCTTTGTGTAGTTTTTTTTTTTTTTTTTTTTTTCAAGCTCTTGTGCAAATTACTTTGTAGACAAAACAATAAAACTTGTGAGTTTAATTCGCACCAGAAGCAGAACAAGGAAGAGTAAAACCAATTTTGATATAACAAAGATCCATCTAGTTAGTTTTGCTATTGGTAAACTAATTTTTTAAAAGTTTCACTTCACCACTTGATATTCATGGTGGGGTTTTAAATTATTATATTGTTAAAAAATAGTTGTTTATTACCCAATTTAATGTAATATTCCCTTGCTCAAAAAAATTGTAATGTTCTTCGGGGTCTTAGAAAAAGAAAAATTCTAAAGCAATACCAGTCGTAATTTTATGCTTTTTTACATACGTTTGGTGAGACCCAGCAAAATGAAACTAATAATTGCACCTACTCCAAAAAAATATACATTATATATAATGTATATAAATTATATTTTTATGTAAACCTTTCAGATCTTAACATTTTATGTTCTCATTACCAAACAAAATGAACAGGTAAAAAGGTGCATCTAAATGCATTGACCATAAGCGTATTAAGTATAAAAATATAACAAGTTGGCTTTTTCGCAGTATTTATTTCACTCTCTTCGAGTGTGATATGTTTGAATATATTAGAATGGACAGAAGCAGTAACGATAAGTATATGCTTTTGACCAACAAGACACGTGACAATATTCGTAGCTCAAGGACTTGTAATGTATCACGTGACAAAAGGTAATTTGTATCTACACAGTGAGGCCCTTATCAAAAATGCTAATTTAATCAAGGAGACAGGCCAGGGAAATTAATGAAATGTTTGGACTAACATTTGAACCAAACTGTTCTTATCTCCATTTTAATTAAGTAGTGAAATCTTAGTACTTACATAAATTGAAAAGACATAGTTGGAGTCGAGGCATCCATAAAATCGTAAATTTTCTTTCGGGAGTGAAAAGTAGTGATTCTCGTCCCCATTAAATAATGTGTTGATGAACAAAATTAATAATGAGAGTTTTCTGAACCCCATAAATATATATAAAGAGGGAGGAAAAAGAAATGTAAATCCTTCTATTTAGTAATATTGGTTCGTTATCAAAAGGAATGAATACAAAATTAACTGATTTAATACTCGAACTCACATGTTATAATACAATGATTAAATTACTAGGTAAAAAGATATTGTAATAATTATATGGAAAAAATAACCATTAATTCCTTGTATGTTTGTTAAAAAAGAAAGTGGATTGTTTTTTATTACACTATCAAATTAATAAGTAAATATTATAAATGTAATGAATTCTTCATTACTATTACTTTACTTTAACTTTTTAAATCTATAATTTTTCTATTACATTCCTTTGCGGTTTAGTAAACATTCCTTAGTAGTTTGCTGGAATTAGCCCAGTCTAATTTCACTAATACTCCAATATAATATATAGCAAACCGTTGGATTGTGTTCTTTATTCATTAAATAAATCCACCACTGGCACCTAGACAACCATATTTGAACGTGAGAGAGATATTCCACAACTATATCAGACGGCAGGTTATGAGTGTAATCAAACTTCAGGAAAGTAACTTTTCGAAACATGCCTTTAAATTCCCCCAAATTCTTTCACTTGATTTCTGCAGCTGTTAGTTTGGTCCTTTACAGATAAGAAGTCGGCATATAACGATCAGTAGTATTATGTATCTTGTTTAGGTAGTATCCAAGCTTGAAAATTTGGCAAATATATATGTAAATAATAACTTGCATTATGAATATTTCGTAATAATTATAACAAAAAAGTGGTTGAGATACAGTAGTATTTCTGATTACTTATTCTAAGCAGCAGAATTATAACTAAGCAAATTAAAAGTAGTTATTGGCATTTCATCTTAACTCCTTAAATTTCCAATAATGGTCCGGTCCCCCAAATTTTTAAACAAATAATACGTCACACAAAAAATGAGAATTGTTCATCGATGATAATTGTTTTACTAATCCTAATTCCTTCCTGTGCAATCACAAAGGATTGATAGGAAAGATTATTATTTCTACATCTTAAGGTTTTTTTTTTAAATTTATTTAGCATTAGATTTTAATTAAGACAATTAGAATCTTTAAATTAAGTCAACTTGTAAATATTGTAGGGTGATTTAGACAAAATAGATTTGTCAAAATATTTTTAAATTATGTACCACGTGCTAATTTTATGTCAATTGATTTCCATTAAAAATCCTAATAGAAGGAGTTTTTGGTCAATAATTTATCGATTCAAGGAAACTAACGTTGATTTATGTATTTAAAAATACACTGTTATAATGGCTATAATTGAAATGAAACTTTCGTAATTAATCTAAGCATAAATTTCAAACATATAATATTACCTTATCAGTCTTGTTACACTTTACAAATAGCAAATGAATATCGTTTTTACATTTAGCTTATAATTTTTGGGTAAAATATGAAAATCGTTATAATAATTACTACGTAACTATATTATTCTTAATATATTCAAAATTGTTATTTCAATTCTACTCTTCTAAAAATACATACAGTGTAAATTTAAAAAAAAAATCATTAAAAGCCCATTAGAAAACAGAGAAATTATTAATTGACGATGGTAATACCATGTCTAGATGGTTATATGTACTCGTATTCGTTTATTGGCATTGGCATTCAAGGAAATATTGAAAATTAAACCTCTAGAAGGATAAATAATTTTCGAGTTTTATTTCTGTTTACTCCTTTTGTGTGATATTGTCCTCTTTTCAGGTTTCGTCCCCCAAAAAAAAAAACCATACAAGTTAATATATTATAAAAAGTACATGGCATGATGTGCAACTCAGTATTCCTCCTTGGTTTACATAATTAAGATAACTATGGAACAACCAAACAAATGTTAACCACTATTACTTTCATTATGTCAGTGATCATATGATATATATTAATATAATATGGCCTTAGAGATCAACATTCCTTCTCTTTTTCACTTTTACTTTTTTTTTTTTTTGGTGGAACACTTTTACTTTTTTTCATCATGTCTTTTTCACTTTTAGCTATTAGACTATTGACTTATTTAGCTTGAGGGAACATGTCCTAAACAATGATAGTGATGTTAGTGTAAATGTCATCGAATAAGTTTACCCAGACCTGGAAAGTTATGATGGCTTGGCTGGCTAGGTAAGAAATTAAATACATACTTATCAGCTAGCAGAAAAATGTAAATAAATAACTAGGCGTGTGTCAAAAAGTGAGTGCTTGAGTAAATAATTGTGAGCAGAAATCAAGGCAACTTTTGAAAGTGCCATAAATTGGGTGGCTTACAAAGTTATAATCAAATCAACTATGAATTAGCAAAGGATAAACCGCAATATGCCAAGTAAAAAATATTGAAATTCTTCTTTAGAAAAAGAAATTTTCACTTTTAGACATTAAAAACAGTAACCTATTGCTAGGTTTCTGCATTTCAACCATCGCACGTTGGATCTGAAAAATAATAATAAAAAAAGGTAATAATTTTGTTCAAATCTAATAGTTGAAAACGAAGTCCTATTAATCAAGGTCTCTACAAAAAAGGAAAAAAAAAAAAGCCCTAAAAAATTAAAACAAAGAAATAGAAATAAGGGAATTTTATAAATGTTATCTTTTCAAATTTACTTTTGATAAATGTTACACATGTTTATTTGTGACATAATTTAAAATGTAATATAAATAATAATATGACATAATTTTTCTAAATACAGCGTAAATAAACATAACTTTTAAAAATGTGGCATAGTATGTAATTTTCTCATAGAAATAAGAGCTGCCAAAAAAGGCCCTAGTTCACCTATTTCTACAAAATTTAAAGGAATTTATATTACTCAAGGTATCTAAAATTTGAAAATTAAGGTGACGCGTGCACATTTGAATTATATATCAATGAGGACTTAGTTGTCATGTTAGAAGGTCATATTAAGTTGGATGCTCTAATGTTTTTATAATTTCATTTATTTTATATTTAAATGGTAAGTAACTCGGATTTATTTTATCATTTATATGTTGTTATACTATCATCAATCTTATATTTGATGGATCATGCTGTAACCGTTGCAAATTTTTTAACGGTTTCAATAAGGAATTGAAACCAATTTATTTTGTTGCAATTATTGGCTCATATTTATGCACATTAACACTCCTTGGTAACTGATTTCTTTGGGAGCTATTTATTTCCTTGATGGGAGGAAATGGTGGCACACAGAGCATACAGAAAGAAAAACTTTTCACGTTCAGAATTTTGTGAAAGAAAATTGGGTCCCCAAGTTCCAAAAATTCTATTAAAAATCTTACACCATCAATTGAGTTTTTGTCAGAACTTGGAAGCATCCCAATTGCAGGCACGAACAGTAATGGCAGGAGGTAAATATGATTTTTCACGCTTTCGTTTTTTCGTTTTTGATTTTGTTATGCATATTGTTTTTGCATGATAGAATCGAACTTAAAGCTTACATTTGGTATCAGAGCAAATTTCACCACTGCCTTGCTTAATTATATATGGAAAATACACTGTGTTGAAACACACGGTAGAAAAATTTTTGATTTTTGGGTTTTCGATTTTAGAGTTTTTTAATTGAAACTAAGATTAGAAATCATTTAGATACTCGATTTCTAAGCATTCTGAGATTTGAAACGTCAAAATCCATGTCCGGGAGGCTTTGAAACAGCCGGGTTTCATTCTG
>CAMOHE010039265.1:0-10513 GCA_946598075.1 Artocarpus hirsutus
AAGAAGATAAGATAAAGCTTAAATAATTAAGCATAATTCAAGTTGATAATCAAGCATAAAATGCTCATGCATATTTTTATAAAAATGGTTTTTATTTATGTTTTGCGAGACTAATTTCCTACTTGCTGAGCGAAAGCTCATTTAAGAATGTTCATGCTGTAGGTAAGAAAACCTGTCAGCGGCACTTGATGGGCAGTGGTGGGCAGCGGACGAATGGTGAAGATGGGAATGGATACCGCTCACGCAATGTAATATTTCTGCATTTTTATTTTACGAATTTATGCACGTTTTATTTTACGAAATTTCATATGCTTACATCTTACGAAAATTATGTGCATATGAATAAGTAATTAAGTTACGTAATTATGCTTTAAAAACCAAGCTTGTGTTTACACAGCCTTGGTTCAAAGGATTTTTAAAGTTTAAGAATGTTGCATCAGACAATGCAATAAATACACGAACTTTTTAAGTAAGAAAATTATAAATTTATTTAGGATTAAAAATAATTATTAAAGTTTTACGCTATGTTAAGAAATGAATTTTATAGATATGTTTCTATGAAATTATTATGAAAGTTTAAAGGAAAAGCTTTAAGAAATTAGTATCTTAAACTTAAAAGTTTAAGTCATAAGAGATTAAGTTTTGGCTAGTTTAAGAACGTTTAATGCAACAAATGTGCGAAGTTTTCAAATGAGAAAATTATATGAGCATTTATAATAAGAAAATGTTTATATAAGTTTATGCCAAAATAAGTAACGATTTAAATAAACGAGTTTCAAGTAATTATTATTATGATAAGTTTGGAAAAGGTAAATTTTTAAGATATCAATATGTTATGTTTAAGATGTCAATTTATAAGTAAAATATATAATTGATGTTAAGAAAGTTTTACAGAGCATTTAAATAAGATTTCATTTTAATATTTAATTTAAAATTATTTTGAAAATAGTTTTATTTAATTTTAGAAATGTTCTTAAAGTAATAGTTGCTAAATAATTATCCTTATGTCTAAAAAGAAAAGTTCAAGGAAATCACTATGGTTAGGTTTCAAGAAATAAAAGTTATGAATTATGTAAAGAATCATGCTTTTGGAAATTATGATCATGTGAAAACGTAATTATTATTATTACGTTATCATCATGTTGAGAAATTTATTATATTCGGTTTACGAAATTAAGTTTTAAGAAATGATTATTAAATCTTTTAAAGTTGTATGTTGAGAATTCATTCTCTTTAAGAAATCATTGTTATTAAGTTTGGGAAATAATTATTATTCCCTCTAAGGTTTCATATTAAGGATTCCACAACAAGAATCCATTTAAAAAAAAATTTATTCCGAAATTTCTGTACTTTATTTTAAAGTATGTTTGAAGTTTACGACCATGTTTAAGTTAAGTGACGGCCACGTAGGGAGGGTTGTCACATATCTATCTTAAAGTCAATCCCGCACAAATCGAATACTCCATATTTTTTATCATATCCAAATTTAATATTTCTCAAAATTTTCCCAAAACTAAAATTAAAACTGCAGTGAAAAACGCACCTTTTTTGAAAATCCATAGCTCTTTACTGGCATGTCGATTTGTGCAATCGGCCTTCCGATCATGACCCTTCGGCCTACCGAACCTCACAACTCTGCCCGCCAATCATGACAGGTCGGCCTACTGAACTTGAAAGTTCGGCCTACCGCCAGAGCCACCAGAATTCTGCCCCACGGAAGGCCTGCCAAACCCGAGGTCTGGCCTGTTGGTCTACGACCATCGACTTAGGTTCGGCCTACCGACCGACCTGATTCACGTTTTCAAGAAAATACACTTTTTTAAGTAGTTTTTCCAATCTTATTTTCAACAATTCAAAACATAAAATTAAAAACTTAGGAAATACCTATGGAATGCTATCCTCCATCTTCCACATCCATCTTCTAAATTCGTCTTCTTCGAATGGTTATTTAATTACCAAATTCGTACAAATTTAAAATTAAATAATAATTCCTAGACGATGATGATAGACCACCATCTAATTACATGAAAAACCTAGATACATATTCTAACCTTTAAGTAACCATAACTGGCATTAATTAATTAATTAATTAATAATTAAATAATAATTTAATCAACCATAATTAATTAATAAACATTCACCATATAATCCCATGACAACATAAATATATAGAAACGCTAGAGTGTTAACTCTCTAAAAAATTAAATTCAAACATAGGAGAGATCAAGATCACATAATTTATATACATAGCATGATCATAAACTTGTAAATTTATATAAAAACCATGGCTCTATACCAATTGTTGGAAAAATAGTACGCAGTAGAAATTTAAAAATTTATATATCAGAGTATTTTTCAAAACATAAGTTTGACACACTATATACATAAATTAACCAGATCTTATTAACTTTGGTTGCTAAAGAGCTCTTGCAATGTATGAAGAGAAGAACATTCTATAAGAACCTCAACCAGCTGGTTTGCTTTGCTATTCTTTATCCACGATCGAAGTGCATGTGCGCACACAACATACAACTCTTTCCCAGTGACTCTCCTTCCAACCAATTGAGAAATACCTAAAACTACTATTCGTGTTTGTGAACAATAGCTCTTCATAGGAGTTTCAGAGACTCACAGAATAGAGTGATCACTCTTAATCTTTCAACTGATCTAAATAACATATGAGTCGCACTCCCTATTTATAGAGGTTGGACCCAAAGGTTAGTCCTTATCAAATAAGGCCTAAAATATTCGAATCAAGATCAACATCTGATAAAATCGCATAAAAATACATGATTAGATTATCGTTCGACCGACAGGCTGAACTGGCAGATTGGCCTGTTGAACTGGCAGAAAGGCCTACCGAACTGGCAGATCGGCCTGTCGAACTTACTCCATCGACAGGCCAAACCTGAAGACTGGCCTACCGAACTTATGATAAATGATCCCTGCAAATGTTTTATTTCTCACACAAGATTCTTTGGATAAAGCTTAGTTTTAATTCAAATAACCCAATAGAGAAATTATCTAATTAAAGCAACCATACCTAGATAATCTCTATGAAAATAAATAATCCTGATAATTCAACAAGTTTATCTTGAATTAATTTTTTACAAAATTAATCTAACCGATAAATAGACATGAATTATCTGATCCTATCGAATTTTAGTCAACCTAATAATTTGACATAAGTCACCAATTTATTGAAAAAGTGCATGTATCATTATAGGATTTATTATAACCTAGCAAAAAGGACATGATGGACCTATATAGTTCAAGCTCCTGATAATTATGAAAACCAATATCCTGGATATACAATTTATAATTATCAACTCTAATGCTACTCTACTAAAAGCTTAGAGCTGCACTCTCGAACTATATAGAATCATGAAGCCCGAATAGCTAAGTCTCCATGACATATCATAATGTATCATATCCCAATAGGATATCCATAATTGGATTAAGGATAAATTTTGTCTCACCTTCTCAATTATTTTTCTCCTACATTTGATTATCTCACCATCAAAAAACTTACCATCCAATGACCGTATACCATTCGGTTACACCTATGTATCCAAATGGTTAGGCGCTGTAGTTTTTCAATTACAGGATAATGTATATATAAGGATATCATCAACTCTTAAAGAAGAGCTATGGATTTCTTATCTATGATAACAAGTCTACGCTATCTAGAGTCATGTCTCCAACATGTAGGCATGTATACCAATATAAACTGTGGATGTAACTCATTGGTACATCAAAAGACATAAGTCATGACAGCGGGCCCACTATTCATCTTAGGATTAAGATACAATACATATGATTGTCTAAAGTGAATCGATTTACCGAGACTGAAATATTAATCTAAATTAATTATACTTTATGTTTTGATCTAATACATCGTCACCTATGACAATGCACCAATGTTTCTATTCGCGAACCACCTCTGATGGCAAGACAGACCATCTTTTGTTAAGGATATAGACAACTTAACAATCTTTGCATAAATAAAGTACCCAACTTTATTCTCTCGATTTTGGATCTTATGATTTAGACCGTCACCTTTAAAATCATGTCTTTTGCATAATCTATTCATCATATGCCTAATTCTAAAGGCTTAAACCGACAATCATAGACTTTTGTTTACTTATCATACATTAAACAAATATGAACGTAAAGAGGACAATAATTTGGTATATGAACAATAAATATATTCTTTATTGATCAAAATGTCTCCAAAAACATATTATATTTTTACTCCATAGGACATACATGTCTAATAAAGGGGACCTGATGGACCTATATAGTTCAAGCTCCTGATAATTATAAAATATAATATCCCAAATATACTTTTTGTAATTATCAACTCTAACACTACTCCACTATAAGCTTAAAGCTACACTTTTAAAGTATATAAAATTACGAAACCCAAATAGCCAAGTATCCATGACACATTATAATGTGTTGTATCCCTATAGGACATCCATAATCAGCTTAAGGATAAATTCTGTCTTACCTTCTTGATTATTTTTCTCTTTCGTTCCTTTATCTCGCCTTTGGAAAACTTACCATCCAAGCATAGTATACCACTTGGTTACACCTATGTATTTAAATGGTTGAGTGCTCCAGTTTTTCAATTACAAGATAACACATATAAGAGGATATCGTCGACTCCTAAAGAGGAGTTATAGATTCCCTATTTTTGAATAATAGGTCTACACTATCAAGAGTCATGTCTCCAACGTACCAGCATGCATACCAACATAAAATATGGATGTCACCCTTTGGTACATCAAAAGACATAAGTCAAGGCAACAGGCCTATTATTTATTTTAGGATTAAGATACAACACATATGACTGTCTAAAGTGAATTGATAGCCAAGACAAACTATCTCCCGTTAGGGATATAGATAACATAACAATCTTTGTATAAATAAAGCACCCAACTTTATTCCCTTGATTACAGATCTTATGATTTAGACTATCACCTTTAAAATCATGTTTTTTGCATAATCTATCTATCATATGTCTGATTCTAAATGTTAAGACAAATAGTCTCAGACTTTTATTTATTTATCATACATCTAACAAACATAGATGTAAAGAGGACAACAATTTGGTATATTGATAATAATAAATTCTTTATTGACAAAAATGTCTCCAAATTATATTTTTACTCCTTAGGGCATACATGCCTAACATCCTTGGTGTTGATTGAAGAAATGGGAGACGTTCATCTTTACTTTGATAATTATAGGACTTTGATTTTGAGAGATTGTTTTTTTGTTCCTAAACTTAAAAGGAATTTAATATCTGTCGCTTGTTTATTTAAAGACACTTATTTAGTCTCTTAAAATAATAAAGTTATGATTCGTAAAAACTAATCTTTTATCTATAGTGGATGGATTCAAAACATTCTGTATTTTATCAGGCCTAAAAAGGACTCATTGTGGAACACTAAGGTTAATACTAATTCTAAAAGGCTTAAAAATTTTCAGTTTAATGAGACTTATCTTTAAAATTTACGATTAGGTGATATAAGCCTAAATAGAATTCAAAGGTTAGTAAAGGATGGACATTTAAGTCATTTAGAGGTAAAATCTATACCAGAATGTGAATCTTATTTAGAGGGAAAAATAATCGAAGGCCATTTAGGTCTAAGGGCAATAGGGCTAAAAGGGTTCTAGAACTTATGCATAGTGATGTTTGTGGTCCCATGAACATTAGGATGTTTGGAGGGTATAAGTACTTCATCACTTTTATTAATGTTTACTCAAGATATGGGTATGTCTACCAAATGCATCATAAAAGCGAAACTTTTAACAAGTTTAGGAAGTTTTGGCCTGAAGGAGAGAAGCAATTAGGTAAACCCATAAAGGCGCTTCAATCCAATCAAGGTGGAGAATATTTCTCTGATGAATTCTTGAGATACTTATTAGAGAATAAGATTTTATCCCATTTAATTACACCAGACACTTCGTATCAGAATGGCGTAGTTGAGAAAAGGAATTGGACTTTGTTGGACATGGTTAGATCCATGATGAGTTATTCAACATTGCCTTTATCCTTTTGAAAATATGCACTATAAACTGTATGTTATCTTTTAAAAGATGTGCCTTCAAAATTAGTTCCTAAAACTCTTTACAAGTTGTGGACGGGTAGGAAGACATCCTTAAACCATATTCATATATAGGGATGTCTAGCTCATACCAAGTATAAAGAAGCGAATAAGTTGGAAGCACGTTTAAAAATTTGTATGTTTATAGCATATCCAAAAAGGACTAAAAGGGGTTATTTCTATAACCTGAAGGAAAATAAAGTTGTGGTTTCAATGAATACAACATTCCTAGAGGAAAGTTACATGAACGACTTTAAGTCTCACAGTAAAATGGTACTCTAGGAGTTGACGAAAGATTAGATCACTCCAGGGGTTTCGTTGAAAACAATCCAATCAATGTAGAAAAACCAACTGAACAACAACCTAAGGGGTTTTGGCATAGTGGGAGGATCGGGCGTCAACCCAAGAGGTATATATTCAATTATAAAGCCTACTTGGCTTAACAGGTTGAACATGATAGTGATCCTTACACTTGCACTGAGGCTATAGAGGATGCTAATTCAAACCTCTAAACAGAAGCTATGAGCACTAAGATGAAGTCCATAGAGAATAATCAAGTCTAGGAACTTGTGGATCTTTCGAAAGGGGTAATGCTTATAGGATGTAAGTGGATCTACAAGAGAAAAAGGGGAGCAAATAGAGAAGTCGAATCCTATAAGGCTAGATTGGTAGCAAAAGGATACACACAAAAGGAAGGAATCGATAATGAAGAAACCTTCTTCACCTATAGCTATGCTTAATTCTATCCGCATTCTCTTGTCCATAGCCACCACTCTCAATTACGAGATTTGATAGATGGATGTCAAGTCGACTTTTCTTAATGGTTACCTTGATGAGTCCATATATATGGTACAGTCAGATTGGTTCAAGGCTAAGGTTCAAGAAAGCAAGGCCTGTAAGCTACTAAAGTCAATTTATGGACTTAAGCAAGCTTCCTGTTCTTGGAACATAAGATTTGATCAAGTGATCAAGACTTATGGGTTCAAAAAAAATGTGAATGAACCATGTGTTTACAAACACATTAAAGATGGGAAAGTAGTTTTTTTACTAGTCTATATAAATGACATTTTGCTAATTGGCAATGACATTAGGGCATTGTCATCAGTCAAATTATGGTTGATCAAGCAGTTTGACATGAAGAACTTTGGTGAAACTAATTATGTTCTAGGTATCCAGATCTTTTGGGATAGAAAGAACAATATGATAGCTTTATCCCAAGTTGTATACATAGATAAAATTCTCGAGAACTATGCAATGCAGAATTCCAAGAAAGGTGAGCAACGATCTAGGTCTAGAATTACTCTTTCTAAGAAAGACTCTCTAAAGTCTAATGAAGAAAGAGAATACATGAAGAAAGTGCCTTATGCTTCGACAGTAGATAGTCTCATGTATGTGATGTTTTGCACATTAACGAACATTTGTTATATGGTTGGGATAGTAAGTCGATTTCAGTAGGATCCAAGACCGAACCACTAGGTTGCAGTCAAGCATATTTTCAAGTACCTAAGAAGGAGTAGAGGTTATATGCTAGCGTATTCAAGAGAGGATCTAACACCTCTTGGATACATTGATTTGGATTTTCAATCCTGTCTAGGTTTGAGAAGATCGACTTCTAGTTCTGTGTTTACTCTAGGTAGAGGTGCCATTGTTTGGAGAAGTGTCAAGCAAGATAACACTTTAGATTCAATGACGGAGGCCAAGTATGTAGCAGCTAGTGATGCTTCAAAAAAGGCAGTGTAACTCTATAAGTTCCTTAAAGATCTGAGGTAGTTTTTGGCATGGATAAGATGGTATCTCTATATTGCAATAACGTTGTAGTGATACATATTGCTAAGGAACCAAGATTTCATAAAAAGTGTAAGCACATTCATCCGAAGTATCATGTAATAAAGGACTTTGTTGACGCAGGGCATGTTGTAGTATACAAGATCACACCTAAAGATAATTTAGCTAATCCTTTCACAAAGACACTAATTACAAGAGTTTTCGAGAAGCATGTAGAGGCTATAGGGATGAAGATATGTCATATTTACTTACTTAGTGCAAGTGTGAGATTGTTAGACATAGTGCCCTAACGAGTAAAACGTTGAAATATATTTTTCGAGACATTTTATCAATAAAAAGTTTATGTGTCATTCATATACTGAATGTTATCCTCTTTATGTTCATTTCTGTTGAACATATAATAAGCAAACAAAAGTCTAAAACTATCAGTCTAAACCTTTAAGAATCGTGTATATGATGGACAGATTATGCAGAAAACATGAATCTTAAAGATGATTGCCTAAATCATAAGATCCACAATCAAGGAAATAAAGTTGGACACTTTATTCATGCTAAGATTGTTATATTGTCTATATCCCTAATAGTAGATGGCTTGTCTTGGTCATCGGAGTGGGACTCCGTGAGTAGAAACGTTGGTGCATTGTCATAGGCAACGATGTGTTAGATCGTGACAAAAAGTTGAATTGATTTGGTTAATAATTTCATTTGTTCAAATCAATTCACTTTAGACAATCATATTTGTTGTGTCTTAATCTTGAAATGAAAAATGGGTCTATATTCTTGACTTTTGTCTTTTGATGTACCAAAGGATGGCATCTGACTTAATGATGATATGTATACTAGTACGTTAGAGACATAACTCTTAAGTCATGTAAACTCGTTATTCTTAGATATGGAATCCATAGCTCTTTGTGTAGAGTTAATGATATTCTCTTACATGCATTATCATATAATTGAAGAACTGAAACGCTCAACCATTTGGATACATAGGTGTAACCGAATAGTATACTATCCATGGATAGTAAGTAACTAATGGGGTGATAATGGAACATAAGATAAAAATAATCAAAGAGGTAAAATGAAATTTATTATTTAAGTCGATTATTAATATCCTATAGGGATGTGACATATTATAATATGTCATGGATGGTTAACTTATTGGAGCTTCGTAATTTTATATAGCTGAAGAGTGTAGCTCTAAGCTTTTAGTGGAGCAGCATTAGAGTTGATAAATATAAAATATGTATTTGGGATTTTGTATTTTATAATTATAGGAACTTGATTTATATATGTCTATCGGGCCTCCTTTGCTAGCTCATAATAATACTACAACGATACGGCTTGTTTTTCTACATATTTGTGACTTATATTAAAGTATTAGAATGGCTAAGATTCGATAATACTAGATTTAATAATTCATGTTAGTTTATTGATTGAGTTAATTCTGTACATTAATTCACGATAAACATGTTGAATTATTTGGATAGTATTTTATTTACTATGGGATTATCTATATATAATTGTTTTAATCAAATAACTTCTCTATTAGGCTATTTGAATTAAAGCCAAGGGTCTATCTAAGATTCCTAGGAGAAAATAAGGTATTCTAAGGATTCCAGATTATTGCATGGTCGACAGGCCGATAAGAAAGTTTGGCAGGCCGATGGAATAGGTTCGGTAAGTGCCAAACACGTGATAAGTAGTATACATGTTTTTGACATGTTTTTTATTAGAAGTTGAACCAGACTCGAATTTTGAGGCCTAATTTGATAAGGTTTAACCCCAAATTCGACCACTATAAATAGGGGATGAGTTTTCTTAGTTATTTAAATCATTTGAGAAGCATAGAGTGAGTACTCTAGTGAGAGAAACTCTAAACTCCCTAAGAGCTATTGTTTAACATCAAGAACCTTAGCTCTAGGTCTTCTCAAGTGGCTAGAAGAAGAGTTAGCGGAGGAAAAACTATACGACGTATGACCACTCACACTTTAATCTAGATAGAAAATAACAAAGAAGACTAGTTGTTGAGGCTCTTCTAGAAGGTTCTTCTCTACACGGATTCCTTTTCCTTTTCAATTCACAAAAGAGGTTAATAAGATCTGTCATTAGTTTATTTATTTAGTATGTCAAACTTGTGTTTTAGAAAATATTCTAATTTAAAATTTTTAAAATTCCACTGAATTACAGCTTCGAAGCGATCAATATGACGACAAGTGGGTCCTCAAGCCAAGAGAAAGGGTCTGACGACTATAATGGCGATCAAGAATTAGTCGACGTTTCATGGCTGAGTTTCAAAGTTGCTGATGATGGGGATGTTGGGTTTCTCGTCAACGATGATCATGATCATCGTTGTGTTAATGGGTCGTCATCATCAGATCATATTCATAATCAATATTTTCAGTGCGAGTCTCAGATTATAGCAGAAGGCCAAGTGCATAACGCAACGCTACAGAAGCTTTATGAGGAGTATCTACAGCTTCTAAGAACCGAAGATCATCATCAACAACAACAACTTCAACAACAACAACTTCATCACGATCAAGTTGAATTAGACTCTTTTGCGGAATCGTTATTGTTGATCTGATATTCCATAGCTAGAGGGCCCCAAAAAA